>OX377618.1:90091410-90297129 GCA_947397865.1 Polietes domitor | reverse complement strand
TGAGTACACTACATTATAACACTTTTTTCAGTTAACATAATGCTCCATTCGACCAAAAATGAAAATTTTGACCCGCGATACAAAGAAACTCAGACCAACTGGACTATAAGTTTATTCTACAAAAATGATCTACTCAACAGGCCCTTTCAAAATTAAAGGGTCGTTATCCTGTTGCATTCAAAAAGTCTTAATTTGTTGGACAGTGTAATTAATAAAAAATTTAATATTTGAAAAACGTTAATAAAGCAATAAATTTGTAATTTTTTTACAAAAATTTTTTATATTCTTAAAATTATAAAAAATTAAACATTGTAGTATGTTAACTAGTTTATAAGAATATGCCTTAGATGTAATTAGAATGTAATCGATATCATTGTATGTATCATCGTTCATGTTTTTATCGTTATCGACATCTCTGCATATACGACATGAAGCATATGCATGCGCCCTGTCAGAGCAGAAGACAGTTCTGAACGAGAAGCCGAAAAGATAAGACGCACGAGCTTTTAACTTGAAATAAGAACAATAAAATAAAACAAACACAATTAAAGTAATCCCTTACATAGTATTCACTACAACTATCAGAATTGGGCCTACCCAAAAAAAATATAAAGTGCTAAGTGAAAAACTGTGAATAATGATGGAATCTTTGGAAGTCCTATCATTAACAACAATACAAGGTGTATGTACAAAATTGTGCTTATCCTCTGACGGTACAAAGAGGTTCAGTTAGGCAAAAATTTAGAGACAAACAACAATGTAAGTCAAAAAAACAAATTGCCGCACAACGACCAAAATGCAGATGGAAAAAATTATGACAACGTAGAGAAAACAAGGCATACAGACAAACGTACAGAGCCTACCATTGAAAAATCCGTTATCGCAGTCAACAGCGAAGCAAACAGAATCAAAGTTAAAGGATAGAGAGATTGAACTGCTAAAATGAGAGAATGAGTGAGCAAAAAATACTGCAAAAAGAAACCGAAATGCTGAAACTGATCGACGACAAAACTGAATCCTCTGCCACTGGAGTTTCTCTCAATCTTGTGAGTAATTTTATAGCAGATTATGATAGTACATGTGATGGTACTTTTTGGGTAACTCAGCTGCGAGACATACAGAAAACATACAAACTTAACGACAACATGTTGCGGGCGCTGTTTGCTGTGAAATTGGTTGGTAGAGCGCAAGGGTGGTTGCATTCGAGACGCAACACGGCGGATGAACATGTTGATGAGCTGTTACAACAATTTTGTATGACTTTCGGTGCTAAACAAACAAAGCTGGAAGTTCGACGAATATTCGAACAGCGCAAATGGCGATACGAAGAAAATTTTGCGGACTATTACAACGAAAAATGTATGTATCGAAGGTTGGTCTGAGATGCTACAACTGCAACAGCGTTGGTCATTATGCGGCTGATTGTAGCAAACCGAGACGTTTACCAGGGACTTGCTATGGATGTGGCAGCAGCGATCATATGGTTTCCAATTGTGAGCGGAACAAGAAGAAAATTTCCGACCAAAGAAATAATTATGTAAGATAATTTAATTTTAGTTCGATTAATGATTCTACTTTTAAGATTTCCCTAGAATGGCTGATAGACTCTGGAAGCCCGGTCAGCCTAATTAGGAGGGATGTTGTCCCTAACGAAATCAAGATTTTTGAATTTAAAAGTGGTTTAAACTATACGAAATTCAAAATAAATGGAAAATGTTTTTGTTTGATTAATATTAACAATAGATTTTTTGAAATGAAATTGATTGTGGTGGAAAAAGACTCTATGAGGTACTCTGTATTGTTAGGTCGAGATTTTTTGAGAAAAACTAATGGCAAAATTTTATTCGGTGAAACAATTAATAATGAAAGCGAGACTTTAGTTACGAATTATGATTGTAAGGAAGACATATATGAAATGAGTATGGCAATCGACACATGTAATGATGTTGAAGAAATTAATTTAAAAATTGGTGACGATGTACAACATAAATTGAGAATGACAACAGAGATAATATTTCGTAAAACATATTTAGAAACGCAACGCCCTGCAGAACCAGAAGTTTGATTTAAAATGAAAATTAATGTAGAAAATGTCAAAACGTTCAATTGCCCACCTCGTAGGCTTTCATATGCTGAAAAACAGGAGCTACAGAAAATTTTAGATGACCTTTTGGAAAAACAGGTTATTAGAGTTAGTTAATCTGAGTTCGCATCGCCAATTGTTTTGGTGCGCAAGAAAAGTGGTGAGTTGAGGATGTGCGTAGATTTTAGAAATTTGAATAAGGTGACCGCAAAACACAACTATCCAATCCCTTTGATTCATGACTTATTGGAAAGGCTAGGTAATAAGACAATATTCACTAAAATAGATTTGAAAAACGGCTTTTTCCATGTTCACATGAGTGAGGAGTCCATAAAATATACATCTTTCGTTACACCCTTAGGACAATACGAATTTTAGTCAAGCAGGGAAAGGTAACAATATATTTAGACGACATTATAATAGCTACAGACAATTATACAGAACATTTTGAGATTTTTGAAGAAGTTATGAAAAGGATAGTGAATAACAAATTAGAGTTACGTTTAGATAAGTGCGAATTTTTACGAAGTAGTGTCAAATACCTTGGGTACACGATAGATAGATCAGGTATTCGTGCTGACGACAAGGGTTTAGAAGCCATTATCAATTTTCCCCTGCCGAATAAAGTACATACGGTAAGGAGTTTTAGACGTTTTATTAAAAACCCAAGAATAGCTAGATGGGCATTAGAAATGCAAAATTTCGATTACGTTGTGAAGCATCGCACTGGGAAACGAATGCAACATGTTGATGCCTTAAGCAGAGGTCAGGAAATAATGATCATCGAGACGAATACGTTTGAGGAAAATTTGGTAATATGCCAAAATAGGGACCCAAAGATAAAACGTTTGAAGAAAGAATTGCAAAATACCGAACATAAACATTACGAAATTAGGAATGGTATATTATATAAAAAATTGGATAGAAAAACATTATTATTCTACGTTCCATCTGGGATGGAACCTCACGTTTTGTATAGGTATCATGACGAGATGGGTCATGTTGGCATTAACAAAGTTTCTGACATAATAGAGAAAAGTTATTGGTTCCCACAACTTAGAGCAAAGGTAAAGAACCACATCGAAAATTGTTTGAAATGTATAGCGTTTTTCAATAAAAATGGCAAAAAAAGAAGGTTACCTGCACAATATCCTAAACCGGATAGGCCTTTCGAGATGTTGCACATAGATCATTAACAAAGACTACATCCACTAAGGAGGTTTTAAAAGCACTATGAAAGTATTTCAGATATTACAGCTGACCTAATGGAAGAAAATGATATTAGCATATCCTGATAGCAACGGGATCGCCGCAAGCAAACGGACAGGAAGAGAGAGTTAACCGAAACCTGGGACCGATGCTTGCAAAACTTAGAGACCCGCAAAACAACACCACATGGGATGAGATTCTGGAAGCCACGGAGTTTACATTAACAATACTGTGCATAGAATGATTAACGAACATCCGAGTGTAATGTTATTTGGGATTAATCAAAAAGGAAAAGTTATGGATACCATACGAGAAAATATTATGAATGAAAATTATACAGATGTCAATGATGTTAGGACAAGGGCTAAGGAAAAAGAGATACAGGCACAGTTATACAATGAGAAACGCAAAATTCCTGCCGAATATATTGAGGGAGATTACGTAGTAATAAAGAATTTTGACTGTAATACCGGTGTAGCAAGAAAATTAATCCCGAAATATAAGGGTCCATACAAGATAGCGAAGGTTTTAGGCAATGATAGGTACACATTGGAAGATGTAGATGGTTTTCAGCAGACTCAGATTCCCTACAGAGGCACATGGGCAGTCCAAAATATTAAACACTGGTTCCAAGGTAGATGTGCATCATAATTTAGTTCAATATGTATAAAGAGGAAGTACAAAAAAAGTACGAAAGGATCGGATGATCCTTGCAGTCAGGAAGGCCGAATTGTAGTTTGTTAACTAGTTTGTAAGAATATGCCTTGGATATAATTAGAATGTAATCGATATCATTGTATGTATCATCGCTCATGTTTTTATCGTTATCGACATATCTGCATATACGACATGAAGCATATGCATGCGCCCTGTCAGAGCAGAAGACAGTTCTGAACGAGAAGCCGAAAAGATAAAACGCACGAGCTTTTAATTAGAAATAAGAACAATAAAATAAAACAAACACAATTAAAGTAATCCCTTACATAGTATTCACTACAACATTGTTTATTTATAAAAGTAATAAAAAAAGTTTTTTCCCGAACCACGATTCGAACCCAAGACCTTCTGGGTGCAAAGCGGACACCTTACCTCTGTGACCCCATACTAAAAATTAGTTCCCATTCACTTATGAAAATGCTATTCGTAAAATGTTACGGGATAATACAATATGTTCTACTTTTTTGGAAGTTGTATAAAATAACTATCCCAAAAGCGGAAATTTTCACTTTTGGATTTTGAGATGCGATTAAAATGTATGTACTTCCAATTTCTTTGCTGGATATTAAAAAAAATAGCATTAAATAAATTAACACTACCTAATTTAACTGATACCAGCAAAAAGAGAGCACCCAAAGAAGTGAAAAAGATGTTTATCTTGTGATTCGGAAGTAGTGAAAATTGGGATCTTCCACCAATGAATTTAACATGGAGTTGTTATAGGAGGGATGTCCTTTATTTTGAAAGACTTAAAAGTTATTTTTACGTGTTGTAATTGTAAAATTCAATTGTTTCCATTTCTGTTTTAAAGTCGTCCCCATTCAGTTGTGAAAATGCTATACATAAAATGTTACGTAATATTAACATATTATCGACTTTTTTTTTAAATACTTCCTCAAAAGAAGGAAAAAAATTTGGATTTTGAGATGCGATTAAAATGTGCTTCTTACGGAAGTACTTACATTTTTTTTTGCTGGGATATTAAGTAGTATTAATAATTATAATTAATAAAAAATGAAATATTTGATGTACATTAATAAAGCAATAAATTTGTATTTTTAATCAAAAATTTTAAATTGATAAAATTATACAAAATAAAACATTGTTTATTTATAAAAGTAATAATAAAAAAGTTTTTCCGAGACTCGATTCGTACCCGAGAACTTCTAGGTGCAAAGCGAACGTCCCCATTCACTTGTGAAAATGCTATTCGTAAAATGTTACATATTTTCGACTTTTTTGGAAGTTGTTTAAAGGAACTTCTTCAAGAGCGGAAAAATGCACATTTGGATTTTGTGATGCGATGAAAATGTGCTTCCTACGGAAGTTTTTCCATTTTTTACTGGCAAGTAACAATTTTAAAATGTAACAGGTAAAAAGCATATAATTAAAAAATACAACAAACGTGCTCGAATTTGAGAGACATTGATCTGCATTTAATTTATATTTAGGAATGCGATCAATAAAACGATTTCAATGTTTACTCCTGATTGAATTGAAGTACTACCTGTGTGCAGTTTTCATGCAATAATTCGGTTTGTCTGATTTTGGTTGTTTGGGCATATTTCCGGCAAATGAACTCCGATTGCTAAAAAATGTAGTATGAGGATAAAGGCAGTTTACTCATCTTTTTATCTGCTGGCTTACTTTTCAGAAGTTAATGAGAAGAAAATGTGTATATTGCATTTTGGAACTAAAAATCTGAATTTTTGCACTAAATGTAGGATCGTCCAAGATTGATGTCCAAAAATATGTTGATAGGTGACGGTAGGATATCCAATTCTATTGTCTCCCTCGAATACCGTCGTAATGTTGGTTGTGTATCATTGTTCTATCGATACTTTCATGATGTTTGTTCTTCGGAAATCCGTGATCTTATTCCGCCTGTGAGAACGTTCGGTAGAGATACGCGACTCTCCAGGAACGCTCACCCATTTGTTGTCGATTTGACAATTGGCCGCACTACACATTACATAATAAATTCGTTCTTCGCCCGTACTATCAGTATGTGGAATCGACTTCCGGCAAATATCTTTCCCTCTAATTACGGCATTCAGAGATTCAAAACAGACGTCAATTTCTTTGCTGTGTTTAAATTAAATTAGTATTAAATAAGTTAACACTACATAATTTAACTGATATTAAGTAGTATTAATAATTAATAAAAAATTAAATATTTGATGTACATGAATAAAGCAATAAAATTATACAAAATAAAACATTGTTTATATGTTTACTTTGAGGTATTCTGGAATTGGACTGTATTAAATGTGTCCTCAAAGATGTAAAGTTTCAGGTTTTTCCCACAAGTACATAAAAGGAAAAAAGTCAATTAGTTCAGTTTTGAAATTAAATTTTATTTTGCACGTTGCTCCTTACTGCTGTAATCGCTGATGCTCCCAAAAGAAGTGAAAGAGCGCAGCGGGTGAAGCAGACAACGTACCAAACTCAACGTAATTCAACATTCATGGATTGGAAAAACAGATTCAAGATGGAAACTCTTTATCTGCTTGAGTGAAAGCTTTTCGCTATTGAGTGTTAACTATATAAAGGGTTTCCATTTGTATATAAATTATTCTAATTGAAGGATTTTATATTTCACAAAAATCTCTTAATATTTTAAATTTCACTAATTTCATTTTTGTTGAACACTGTTCAACATTCTGCCGTCTCTTGCAGTAGTGCAACCAGGGCCAGGGTCGTGCGCAGGGGGGGGGGGGGTTTGGTTCAAACCCCCCCAGAGAGGTTTCGAACATATACTTTTTAAAACCTTCTAGACTTTCTGAAGCAAAAAAAATAGAATTTTTAAAATAACTCGTCTGAAATAGTAATTTTGCAGTAAAGTCGTGAAAACACGAAAATTACATAAAAAATCGTGGACACTTTCTTGAATTTCGGACAAAGGTTACGAAAAATACAAACAAACTAAACGAATTGTCCTAATTTCAAGATTGTGTAATGCTAATTTCGGTAATGGACACCAAATTGTTCGGAAAATTTTCATTTTTATTAACCGATACCACTTCATGAAATTCGACTAGAGCAATATCTCATGAACTTTTAATTGTGTACTACATTAAAAGTTTGGACATTTAATTTTCAACGTAGGAAGACGAAAATAAAATACCAATTATTTGTTTTTATTTTTTGGAATTAAAATTTCTAGGTGTTTCTTCTTGCATTTCATAGAGTACAAAAATCTGTTATAAAAAGGAAGAAACATTTCCAAATATTTTTTATTTAGTCGGAATATGCGTATAAAGATTTTGAGTAAACATCCTGTTACTCATGTCCTATATACTATATACTTTGTCAAAAAGCATATACAATTTTCTACATTTATCATAGAAAAAATGCGGGCCTGAAGGGTTAAGCACCGAGGAATTTGCTCGTTTTTTGTGTAATATTTCTTCAAAATCTTTATAGAGGGATCATATTCAAAAGTGGCTAAAAACCATTTTCTCGAAAATGAGTTTTTGATGTCAAACTATTCTCATATTCATCTGTCATATAAATTTGGAAAAGAATTTTTTCTAAAGCCATTTTTTCAATTTTCTGATTTGGCTATCCACTCACACGTTAGTTTGCGAGTGCATAAGTGGCTATGAACATACAAATAATAGAAATAAAATAGTTCAACAATGCAGCAGCACAAATCGAAGGTTATAATTCGCTACAACGATTTTGTTTAAAACATTTTTCTATATTTAAGGCATATTGTACTATCAAATTCCATCATTTCGCGTTAATAGTATTTTGATTCCCCAGCTATCAGGCTAAAATAAAAATTGTGAAAAGTATCTTTAGAAAAGGTGGCGTAACTTTTTATTATATTGAGAATACCAAAATATTTTTTTGGCATGTGATTGCTGTCTTCATGAAGAATGTTTATGTCAGAAAAGTTTCAGAATCCTGGATGAAGAAAGTTAAAATATAAGCAATTGCAACCGCAAATTATGGATTTTTCATCGATTGTAGCGATTTTCGCGACTGGATACATATATGTTACAAGCGACATTGGTTCTTAATACACAAACAAAAATTCAGCCGGATTCGTTGGCTAGATCAAAAATGTCATGCATGAAATTTTAGTTATATTTCCCGTGAAACTGAAAATTATCCAAAAAATATTCAATTTGTATTTTTTGTTTACCGTGCCCGCAATATACACTGCCTATCAGCAGACACTTTTCTGGTATTACAACAGTTTTTCTGCAATCTTACATCACCATTCACACTGCTAAAGAGTTTGCAGTCTGCTAAAATTGGCTGCAGTTAATTAAAATATAAAAATAGATAAGCGTATAGTTGCTTGGGACAATATGCGTATCATTAAAAAGACAATCGCAATATCTTTCCGTGGAAATAAATTACTTTATAATAACTTCTATTAAAAAAGTGTTGTCAACATGTATATCTAAGTGGTCATACTGTTCTTTCCATATGCTTAAAGTTATTTTCTATATTGCTAAAAACAGCAAACAGCTGTTTACCATCTCAGCAGATACAAATCTGCTGTCTCTTTTTCAACAGCAGAAAATCTGCTCTTTCAGTAGACTTTCTGCTTTCTTTTACTGACAAATTCCATTGAGTGTACTGATATGATTATCCAATTTTGCCGGCGATGTCTGTCGGACGAATGTATCAAAATATTTTTCGAAGATCCTGGCAATACAGAATTTTCACCTGCTTTATTTTTTGTAAAGCTACAGTCAGAAAAATAGCATTCCGAAATCTGAGTAAAATTCGTACTACAATTTAGTTCAACAATTTTACTCCAGTTCAGTAAAAATTTCCTAAAAAGTTGGAAAATTAACTAAGTATGAGTAAAGTTTCATTCTTTCAAAGCCATAGTAAATAGTTCATTTACTAGAAATAGGGTAGTAGATTTACTTAAAAACATTTCTTTGGATCTAGTAAAAAATTCTTACAATTGAGTAAATTCATACTTATGTGGAAGAATATTTCCATACTTTTAAGTGAGAAAAAATCTGAAATTGTTTGCATGGAAAATTTAACAAAAATTTTTTTTTCCTAAAATGAAGTTAAAATGTTTACTGAAATGTATGCCGAGTTCTTCATACATTTAAGTATTAATGAACTTATAAAAAACATTTGAAATTGTTTAAAATATTCTTGAATATTAATCTAAGAAGCAATTATCGTTCGTTTGCAGTGACTTATTTCTTAAATACTTTAAGAATTATTCTAAACAACTACTGCGAAGGTGCCTCTCTTGTCTTCGCAGCAATCATGGAGTAAGAGCTCAGGCACTTTATGGCAGAGGTATCATTTTTTGTACAAGTTTTCCAAAAGCATTTGTTTGATTTTTTAGTTAAATTGTACTTATTTTATTAACTTCAATTTTGTACTTATTTTAATTTCACTTTTTCCTTGAATCAAGTTTTTCATTAAATTAAAAAATTACTTGTTTTAAGTTTTATATATTTACTTGATTTTAGTAAAAAAATTACTTACTTTAAGGAAAATTTCAGCAAAATTTTACTAAGATTTAGTAAAAATTTACTTGGTTTGAGTAAAAATTCATTTAGTTTTGGGAAATTTTTACTTAAATTAAGTAAAAATTTACTTAAAAAATTTAAAATTTAATTTTAGAAAAAATTTACTTAGATTAAGCAAAATTTCAACAAAATTTTACTTAGATTTAGTAAAATTGTACTTGGTTGAAAGAAAATCTTACTGGAATTTTCCTCAGTTTGAGTAAATATTTACTGGTTTGAGGAAAATTTAACTACAATCAAGTTCAAAGCATGTACTAATTTGAAGGAAAAGTTTGAACTTGATTTGTGGAAATTTTGCTTTAGCGCTATACGAAGTTAAATTTTCCTAAATTTTAGTTAATTTTAACTCATTATATGGTTTACTTTTTTATGAGTGTAGATGAAACCCGCCCCAGGGGAAAATCCTGCGCACGGCCTTGCTTTGGGCTATTAGCATGGTGGAGGAAGTTTGTATCAAACCTGCCTTAATTATTTTGGGTAATTCATCATTACCAAGCATGATTTCAATGTCTGTTGGATTACAGAAATGAGGATCAGCAAGGTCTGGAAGATGATTGTATATATCCTGAAGCTTCTTTTCAGTGGTTTTCTCCGGTAGTGGGCTATTTAGTTGTTGTCGAACTATTCCCATGATTTGGATTTTTACAGCGGAGTCATAGTGGGATTTAGATTTATTCATTTAGTCTTTCTTTGTGGTGCGCAGTCTCAATCGTTTGACCAGTGAATCCAGAACCACCGTTTGTGTTGCACCCGAGTTTAGCATTATACTCGTCTTGTTGGTACCAGCGGCGGCGATAACTCTTGCTAGCGCGGTGGGTAAGAAGACATGTTTTTTTCTTGGTCGTCCACTTAGACGTTCATTTATGTTTAAGTGTTTTGATGACTTGTTCGTATGAGATTTTGGTGTATGTTGAGAATCTTTAAATTTAGAGGAGGACTTGGATATACGATGTTTCGGTATAGTCTGAGATGTGGGCGAATCTCTGAACTTATAGGAGCGGCTGTTGTATTTAGTGTTTGACGGTTGGCGTACTATTGAATTGCCGCGGTCAGGTGTGCGTTGATGGCGTTTTCGATTTACATCTGGCTGTCGCAATTTCCAGCTGCGATTGTCATCAATATGCAACTTTGTGTGGTGATTTTTGTTACAGACTTTGCAACAGTTACGTGAACGACACCATTCACAAGTGTGCGCCAGACACAGACAATCAAAACCGTAGCCTCTTTCTTTCACTATGGTTCGACGCTCTGAAACAGACATCGCGTCAAACACTCCACACAGTCTCAGATGGTGCCTACCTTGGCTAACTCGGCATTTGTATGAGCTATAGAAAGATTTCATTAGTTAAGATTCGATCATAAAGATAACGGTTGGGTGTTGAATTAATGGTTTTTAGCCGTTTGGCAGTATGCAAAGTTTGACTAATGGGCGTGTTACTAACCCATTTTGTGTGCGAATTTCTTGAGTCAGAACCAGAGAAAACTTTCACTACTCTCCCTAATCTCCACTCTGTTAGTGGTAAATTGTCGTCCTTTATAACAACAAAATCGTTTTCTTTCAGATTTTGTTGCGTTGTCTTCCACTTATATCTTCGTTGAAGTTCAGTAATGTATTCAGTTTTTCAACTGCTGGCAAAGTGTAGCTGTAAAAATTTCAGTCTTTGCCAACGATTTATCAGAGATAGGTTGTCTGAGTATTCCTCTGGTATAGCGATGAGTGGGGAACCTTTTAATAAATGTCCAGGAGTCAAAGGAATCAAATCAGTGGGTGTTTCATTTATTGGAGAAATAGGTCTAGAATTGAGAACGTTTTCAATTCGGGCTAGAACTCTTCAAATGTAAATTTAAGATTCCCTGCAAACTTTTTCAAAAGGAATGTCATGCTCTTTACTCCTGCTTCCCATAAACCACCCATATGTGGAGCATGCGGGGGAATAAAATACCAGGAAAACCCGTGTATATTATATTTATCAACTAATGCCTTTTCAGTTGATTTTTGAAACGCTTTATATTCGTTTCCTAAAATCCGATTAGCTCTAACAAAATTTGTGCCATTATCTGAAAAAACTTTGGCTGGAAAACCTCTTCTGCCTGTAAAGCGATCGAATGTGGCCAGAAATGCTTCTGCAGTTAATTCCGAACACGTCTCGAGGTGTATTGCGCGCGTAGACAAACATACAAAAATTGCTGCATATCCTTTTTGTAGTTTTGCATTTCTAAGCCTGGATGTTTTTAACTCAAAAGTTCCTGCAAAGTCGAGTCCAGTATTTGTGAATGGTAAGGAGAAAGTACATCTTTCTGGGGGGTAATGCGGCCATTATCTGATTTCTGATTCGGTGTTTGTAAATAGTACAACTCTTACAGTTTCGAATACAGTGCCGTATGGCGCTTTTCAATCGAATTGCATAAAATTATTGACGAATGCAGCGTAACATACTCTGATGTTCCGCGTGTAACAACATTTAATGTGTGAAATCAATTATAAGTTTACATAATCGAGATTTCTCTGGTAGTATCAGTGGATGTCTTTCGTTGTAACTGAAATCTGAATCAGATAACCGACCATTAACTCTTAACAGACCATTTTCATCGCGAAATGGATTTAAAGGTAACACGAACACGTCTCGAGGTGTATTGCGCGCGTAGACAAACATACAAAAATTGCTGCATATCCTTTTTGTAGTTTTGCATTTCTAAGCCTGGATGTTTTTAACTCAAAAGTTCCTCCAAAGTCGAGTCCAGTATTTGTGAATGGTAAGGAGAAAGTACATCTTTCTGGGGGTAATGCGGCCATTATCTGATTTCTGATTCGGTGTTTGTAAATAGTACAACTCTTACAGTTTCGAATACAGTGCCGTATGGCGCTTTTCAATCGAATTGCATAAAATTCTTGACGAATGCAGCGTAACATACTCTGATGTTCCGCGTGTAACAACATTTAATGTGTGAAATCAATTATAAGTTTACATAATCGAGATTTCTCTGGTAGTATCAGTGGATGTCTTTCGTTGTAACTGAAATCTGAATCAGATAACCGACCATTAACTCTTAACAGACCATTTTCATCGCGAAATGGATTTAACCCTTTGACTGTCCCCATACAAAATTTTTTTTTATACCATACGTCCACAGTAATAATTTGGTAATAATGATGTGCATCACATGTGATACACGGAGCAATATTTATACTTTTTATTTTTCAAACGTTCTGTGCATCACATATGATTCATGTAATTTTTATTCGTTACTTTTTATTTAGTTTGCCGTATAGTGTTGGCAACACTGAAATTAATATGTGTGTATCACATATGATGCACAAGCGTATCAATCATAACGTCTGTGCATCATATGTGATGCATGGGACAGTCAAAGGGTTAAAGGTAACAACCGACTTTTGGAACTTATTGGCTGGCTGTATTCAAGTGAGTGATATTCAGCAGGAAAATGAGTCATTTGAGCTTGTCTTAACAAGAGGTATTTAGAAAATACTATTTCCTTGGTTGTTATAAATTGTTCTGTGATGTCCCGACTGGATTTCTTCTGTCATTTCCTGATAAAGCGGAACATGTAAGCTATCACGCGTAATGCACGATTATGTGACGAAAATCTATCTAATATATCCTCATGGTCAATCTGGGTTTGGAAAAGTATGGTTTTCTTTTCTAAAGTGTGTTCTTCCGCTGTTGTGGCTAACCTCCAACATTGAGGAATTTCGTAAGGATTTCTCCATACTAAAAAATTGTCCTAACGCCACCCGTCTAGAAGCACCCAAGTAAATATCTCTTGGAAATTTTTCTTTAAAAGGGAGGCGTACGATGTATTTTCCATCATCTCAACGTAATGTAGTGTCCTTGTAGAATGTTTCACAATGGCGATCAGAATCGGACATTTTTTGCTCATCAGGTATTTCCTTAATTTCCCAAAATTTCTTAACTTCATCATTCCAAGAAGAATATGGTGCTGTTGTCCACGCTGCAAACGTGTGTTACCTCGTTCGCTGTCCGCTTATGAACCAGCCAAATTCAGATTCTTGTGCCAACAAGCTTCCTGAGATATTCCTTTGAACGCCTGATTTTAAAATCATTGGTAATATATCACTTCCAATCAACATGTCTATCTGAGCTGGTTTATAAAATAATGGATCTGCTAAATCCAATTGTTTTAGATCGTGCCAATCAGAAATGCTCGATGTTTAGGAATGCATAAGATGATTGAGATTAGTGATTACAATTCAGCCAAGGAAAAGGCTGATCTCCTGGAGCGTATTTTCAGTGTACAAATCTTTGTCGAATTTTCAAGAATCGTACCTCCAAGTCCGGAAATCTTAGTAAAAGATTTCCTTGTTGGAATGGATAATCGATTGATTATCCTGGTAGATATGAAAGTTTCCTGCGAGCCCTGATCAATGAAAGCACGAATTGTGAAACAATTCCCCTGGTGTTCCAGATCGACTAAAGCAGTTGGGAGGACCGTGCTGTCTCCCGATTCAGAGAAGTGGGATTTTACGTGATTGGGTTGATATTGAGCATTCGATACAGTTGCTTGTTCATTATCTTGCGTAGCAAGGTGGAACGAAGCAGGATTTGCAGTTGAGTCTTTACGATTACTAACGCTGATGTAACCAGGTTCGTTTCGTAGAATTGGCGTTACCAGACACAGGATGTAGAAGCGTGTGATGTGCTAGGTCGCATTTTTGACATCGTTTGCCAGTTCTACAATTTTTTGCGAAGTGCCCGTATAATAAACAATTTTCACAAACTTTGTTGTCCTTGACGAAAACTTTCTTTTCCTTTAATGGCATGGACTGGAAGTCCGAACAATCTCGAAGAGTATGATTTTGTCGAAAAATTTTACACTGGCGATACGTAGTATAGGACTTTACGTGATAATTTTGTGAATTTTGTGAAGTAGAAGTAGGGTTGGACACAGGTTTCCGAATATCGGAAATATATTCTAAAAGATCCAGTCTTTTCGAAATGAAATCGTTTAGGATGGCATCTCTTTATGATTCCCGATGGAGTTCACCCATGCTGTTAAGGTTTCCTCTGGCAGTTTTGAGGAAATCCAAAACGCAAGTATTGGGTCCCAATATATAACAGACAGTTAGTTGTATATTGGAGGTTTCTCAAGGATTTACTTTTTTCAGAAGAAATGACTTCAAGATCGAAAATTTTTCTCAATTGGTGATTGATCAAGATGAGTCTGTTTTCATATCTTCGTTTCAATGCATCCCAAGCCGTAGAGTAATTCGCATCTGTAAGAGCACACCCCTTGACTATTTGATTTGATTCACCACGAGTCTTTGCCCTCAGATGAAACAACTTCTGTGCAGCGATAATTTGGGATGGTTACCATAAATGGCTGAGAACATGTCTCTGAAGCTTGGCCATTTATCGTAACCACCAGTGAACAGTTCAGTATCACACGAGGGAACTTTCAAAGAGAACGAGCTATCAACGGATGTCTTCGTCTCCGATTTGCCATCCGATGTAACTTTCGAGAGTTTCTGTCTCTCAATCTGAAGTAAATCTAGAATTGATGTTTTACATTCCTTGTATGTCTTGCATGACGTACTAAATTTCGAGTGTGTGGACTCTCTTACTTCTTTTGTATAGGTCGGGTCGTCAGAGGTCGCCTTCGTAGATTTGGGCCAGCTGTCGCCAACGAGGTTCTAAATCGTCTAACTCAACTTCAAGGCTGGAAACCGTGTGATCCTGGATTGGAATATCCGGCACAAAAAGTGACCACTTGATCCGAGAAGAAAATAAACTTTTGAGAACTCATTTTCATAAAGTTGATCTGAATGGTGATATGAATCTGTTCAGAATTAAGGTTGCAATGGCTTTGGAGTATTGCTTAGAAGTATAAAACACTTCCAAGTGTGATATAGGGAATACCGTAGGTCGGAAGTATAACTCATGTTTTTGTAACTGACTTTTATTCTGTGTTTTTTTTTTTAATAAGATTATCTAACCGCTGAATGTAATATTTCTTGACAAAATATCATTAAAGACTAATGATCTTCTATATCTTTTTTCCATAAATTGTGGGATTTGTTCTAAGCTGTTTCTGGTCCAGAATACACTGAATTTTCCCCGAGTAAAATGTTAGAGGAAGGTACAGGAAAATTACCAAAAATCTTTGAAGAACTTGTCAGCACAGACTGAGGTTTTAATTTAAGCAAGGTTGGGTCCGTTTGCTTAAACCAGAATATAATCTTCCTAAAAGTATATCACGTCTTTTATCTCAACGTCCCGTATTCTAATGGTTAAGAGAAGTGCTTGTCGAAACTACACTGTGTGAAAGCCATTAGGTGAAATTTTTTCTAATTCTGCTCAATATTTCATCTATTCAGATCTTGTTTCTACCGCGAAACTAGCTTATTTTTCACAAATTTCCAGTTGAAATCAAGTGTAATATTATTATTTTGGCTTTATTTTTTCAAATAGTAGAAAATTCCCAATATTTCTTTGAAAATGTTATATATATATATATATATATATATATATATATATATATATATATATATATATATATATATATAGCAAAAGAAATCCAATTTTAAAAATTTTTCCTTGATATTTTATGAGTGAATTTAGATGATGAATTAGATCTTTCAGTTTCATTAGGCCAATATAAAAATCGATGTTTTAAGTTTAAAGTGGCCTTTAAAACACGTCTGCTCACATTTTTTTATTTTACGTATAGTTAACCCATCCCCCGAGGAACCTAGTCGGAAAAGCACAATTTTCAACTACAACTCAATTGGAAGTTGGCCTGTAGAGTTATTTGTTTTAAAAACGCCATCATCTTTAATTAAATCCAGCAGGTACGAAAATTCTGCTGGACGTACGCGGACCATTTGGCTGAACCTGTTGTTGTCGAAAGAACCCAATACTTTCTGCTGCCAAGTGGCTGACTTAGGTAGTCCCAAGTGGACACTTCTACGATTCGTTAGCATGCAAATCATGTTCAGTTGAAAATTTTCATGAATTTCATCCTCCTCATCTTCATCACCTGGAAAAATTATTTCTTTATAAAATGCAAAATAAAAAGTCTACCACTTACTTGACTCAACCATAATTATATCGAATGCATAATTTTCGCATAATGTTGATATTATTTTATTTTTTTCACTTGCGAAAGGCATTTTTATTAATCTGTTGTTGTTATTTACTTCTACGTTTGACTTTTTACTGAGTTTAGCACATGATCGTACGTTGTTCACATATGTACTACTGTAGACCTTGTACTTTGTTACAACCTACAACATTAGTACACCTTTTGAATTCCCTAATTGTGTTTTTAGTGACTTTTTTTAATATTATTGAAAATTTGTATTGTTATTTAAAGATTTTCTACTTTTAGAAAATTTCAGCATTTGAATTGCCGAATGTCTGTTGTTGCAATTTTTCCTCGTAGAAGAAATTTCCCAGAAAAAACTCGAGTATTCTAGATTAGTTGTATCAGAAAGTAGTAATATTCTTCGTTTTTTAACTTAAAATAGTAAATTTTCAATGTTGTAGTAAAAATGTCACTATTTTAACTTCGAATTATTTTTCGAAATATTAGAAATTTTAACCACAGCATTTTAACCCAGATTAGAGGGTAGAATTTTAACATTGTTGTGCAATTTTTATTGGATTTTTTTTTATAAAGATCGCAATAACTTCCATATTTTTAGTTCGATTTCTGTTTTTGTTGGATCGTTGGAGAGGTATTGATCACCAATTCCAATTTTTAGAACATCCTAACCCATTAAGGCCCGACAATTTTTTTCTTACTGTTGGCTCTCAGTGGGTTACATTTTATGTAGAAACTGAAATATGGGGTTATTTGCATCGTAAACACATTCTAGTCTTACAAAAAGCTAATTTTTGAAAATTAACATCTGAAATTTTGGTCTTTCAATGCATAAATTGAGAGGAAAACTTCACATAAGATGTTACAATAAAACCGTGCGACATGATTTCCCTCCCAAGAACGAGGTCACTAAAAGGAAAACTCATACTCAGTTTTTTTATTTCGTGGTCGTTTGTCTTTTTTACAGGACTTTTAATTTCCAAAGAATGTAAATCCCTATTAATATTATAAAAAAGTGTTTTAGAGAGGTAGTAGGCTGATAATTGGTACATATATATTACTGACCACGAGAAAGTTCAATTTTATGCCGAAATTTGGATTTTTTTTGTGGGCGGAGTGGGCGTGGCAAAAGTGTTTTTGAGAGCTAGAAGGCTGAAAATTGGTAGATATATAAAGAGTGATTTTTTTGAGGTTAGGATTTTCATGCATTAGTATTTGACAGATCACGTGGGATTTCAGACATGGTGTCAAAGAGAAAGATGCTCAGTATGCTTTGACATTTCATCATGAATAGACTTACTAACGAGCAACGCTGCAAATCATTGAATTTTATTACCAAAATCAGTGTTCGGTTCGAAATGTGTTTCGCGCTTTACGTCCGATTTATGGTCTACATAATCGACCAAGTGAGCAAACAATTAATGCGATTGTGACCAAGTTTCGCACTCAGTTTACTTTATTGGACATTAAACCAACCACACGAATGCGTACAGTGCGTACAGAAGAGAATATTGCGTCTGTTTCTGAGAGTGTTGCTGAAGACCGTGAAATGTCGATTCGTCACCGTTCGCAGCAATTGGGTTTGTGTTATTCGACCACATGGAAGATTTTACGCAAAGATCTTGGTGTAAAACCGTATAAAATACAGCTCGTGCAAGAACTGAAGCCAAACGATCTGCCACAACGTCGAATTTTCAGTGAATGGGCCCTAGAAAAGTTGGCAGAAAATCCGCTTTTTTATCGACAAATTTTGTTCAGCGATGAGGCTCATTTCTGGTTGAATGGCTACGTAAATAAACAAAATTGCCGCATTTGGAGTGAAGAGCAACCAGAAGCTGTTCAAGAACTGTCCATGCATCCCGAAAAATGCACTGTTTGGTGTGGTTTGTACGCTGGTGGAATCATTGGACCGTATTTTTTCAAAGATGCTGTTGGACGCAACGTTACGGTGAATGGCG
Organism: Polietes domitor; assembly: GCA_947397865.1. NCBI lineage: Eukaryota > Metazoa > Arthropoda > Insecta > Diptera > Muscidae > Polietes > Polietes domitor. Next base: position 90,278,557 of record OX377618.1, on the reverse strand, counting down.
ATCGCTATCGTTCGATGCTAACAAACTTTTTGTTGCCAAAAATGGAAGAACTGAACTTGGTTGACATGTGGTTTCAACAAGATGGCGCTACATGCCACACAGCTCGCGATTCTATGGCCATTTTGAGGGAAAACTTCGGAGAACAATTCATCTCAAGAAATGGACCGGTAAGTTGGCCACCAAGATCATGCGATTTGACGCCTTTAGACTATTTTTTGTGGGGCTACGTCAAGTCTAAAGTCTACAGAAATAAGCCAGCAACTATTCCAGCTTTGCAAGACAACATTTCCGAAGAAATTCGGGCTATTCCGGCCGAAATGCTCGAAAAAGTTGCCCAAAATTGGACTTTCCGAATGGACCACCTAAGACGCAGCCGCGGTCAACATTTAAATGAAATTATCTTCAAAAAGTAAATGTCATGGACCAATCTAACGTTTCAAATAAAGAACCGATGAGATTTTGCAAATTTTATGCGTTTTTTAAAAAAAAAAAGTTATCAAGCTCTTAAAAAATCACCCTTTATTACTGACAACGAGAATGATAAATATGATGCCGAAATTTGGATGTTCGCTTTGTGGATGTAGTGGGCGTGGCAAAAGGTAGTAGGCTGAAAATTGGCACATATATATTACTGACCACAATAAATATCAATTTGATGCCGAAATTTGGATTTCCGTTTCGTGGGCGGTGGGAGCATGGCAAAAGTGTTTTTGAGAGGTAGTAGGCCGAAAATTGGTACATATATATTACTGACCACGAGAAAGATCAATTTGATGCCGAATTTTGGATTTTCGTTTAGTGGGCGTGGCTATAGTTTTTTTAAGCTAGAAGGCTGAAAATTGGAACGTATATATTACTGACCACGGGAAAATGTGTTTTTTAGCTAGAAGGCTGAAAATTCGAACGTACAAACCACGATAATATCAATATGATAAGATCAATATGAAACCTGATTTTAATTTTTCAATTTATTTTTTGCCTGGCGAAGCGGGCGGGTTTCAGCTAGTGTTTCAATAATTTAGTTTCGTACTTTTGCGTATCATACAATGGCGATATGGGTATCAAATGAAAGAGAAGAACATCTGCTAAATATACTTTTAATTGCATGTGTCTATCTATGTCAATTTAACATTAACAACCATTTCAATTTGTCCCCTTTAAAAAGTTTATGTAGATTATTCATGTTTTAATTTTTAAAGGGGAACATTTGAAATGGTTGAATTTCTTTCCAAAGATTAGCTTTATAAAGGGTGATTTTTTAGCTATTATCTTTTTGGCAACACTGGTTTAAACAGCCGACGCACGTTTCGTGTTTTGTTTCACTGTCAAACATCTTCAGTTTGGTCTATAATTTAAATCGTCTTACAAACGAACAACGCTTGCAAATTATTGAATTTTATTATCAAAATGCGTGCTCTGTTAAGAAAGTTCAGGAAAGCCGAAGATCCACTTTTTTACCGAAAAATTGTGTTCAGCGACAAAGCTCATTTTTGGCTCAATGAGTACGTAAATAGGCAGAATGTCGATTTTGGAGTGAATATCAGCCAGAAGCATTGCAAAAGCTACCAATGCATCCAGAATAAGTCACAGTTTGTACTTCTTCAAAGATGATGCGAATCGTAACGTAACTGTGAATGGTGAGCGCTACCGTGAGATGATATCCAACTTTTTTTTGCCCAAGAGCTTGACTTGCATGACATGTGGTTTCAACTAGACGGTGCCACATGCCACACAGCACGCGTAACAATGGACTTATTGAGAGGCGAGTTCGGTGAACATTTTATTTCACGTTCGGGACCGGTCAATTGGCCGCCTATATCGTGCGATTTAACGCCTTTAGACTATTTTTTGTGGGGCTATGTTAAAGCTCATGTCTATACAGACAAGCCCGCTTCAATTGACGCATTGAAAGACAACATTGAAGCATTTATTCGTGAGATACCGGCTAAATGTTGGAAAGAGTATGCCAAAATTGGACTAAGCGGACCATTTGAGGCGCAGTCAAGGTCAACATTTGCATGAAATAATCTTCGAACTTTATATGGACCGTACTATCGATTCAAATAAAGATTTCATGCATTTTTCTCAATTTTATGTGTTTTTTTTTTGAAAAACTTTCCTATGGCTTTTAAAAAATCACCCTTTATAAGACTAGAATGTGTTTACGATGCAAATAACACCATATTTCAGTTTATACTTCACATTTAACCCACTGAGTACTAACAGTAAAAAAAATTTGCTGGCCTTAATGGGTTAGAAAATTCTAAAAATTATAATTGGTTATCAATAACTCTCCAACGAGTCCCTAAAAACAAAAATCGAACTAAAAATGTGGATGTTATTGCGGTTTTTATAAAAAATGCTTAAAAAATTGCACTAAAGTAGTATAAATCTGCCCTTTATACTGGGCCATATTGCAAGTTTTTAATATGGTTTGATAAGGCTTCGGTCAGATTATAGTATCTAGCGGTTTTTTCCTCAATATCATTCTCATCGTGAATTTTATTCACGGAAAACCTGACTTATAGAGGTTATTTTGAACGCATCCAGCTCATGAACGGACAATGATAAAAGCGAAATATTTTAGGAGAACACATAAAACAAACCAATCTTTCATTGTAGTCGGGAACACCAACAACATTTTTTCCTTCCTCACAAAAGAAGCCACTCTAATACGTTACCATTAAAAAACCAAACCGTAATCAAAATGAAATCAAATGTTAACATACCTTGATGTAGCACTCATTGTTATGTAATATGTGTATGTAAATCTTGTAAAGATTTCCTTATTTTCCTCTTGTAAAGATGTCTTGTAGTCCTTGTATCCGGTTCGAAGGACCATGTACAACTTTGAGGTATTCTGGAAGTGGACTGTATTAATATGTGCCCTCAAAGATGTAAAGTTTCAGGTTTTTTCCCACAAGTACAGGAAAAAAGTCAATTAGTTCAGTTTTAAAATTCAATTTTATATTGTACGTTGCTCCTTACCGCTGTAATCGCTGATGCTCCCAAAAGAAGTGAAAGAGCGCAGCGGGTGAAGCAGACAACGTACCAAACTCAACGTAATTCGGCATAATTATGGATTAGAAAAACAGATTCGAGATGGAAACTCTTTATCTGCTTGAGTGAAAGCTTTTCGCTATTGAGTGTTAACCAGATAAAGGGTTTCCATTTGTATAAAAATTATTCTAAATTTTATATTTCAGATAAATCTTCTAATATTTTAAATTTCATTAATTTCATTTTTGTTGAACACTTTTCAACAAAAAGTAATAATAAATTTTTTTTTCCGAGACTCGATTCGTACCTTCTTGGTGCAAAGCGAACGTCCCCATTCACTTGTGAAAATGCTATTAGTAAAATATATATATTATATATATATATACATATATTATCGACTTTTTTGGAAGTTGTTTAAGGGAACTTCTTCAAGAGCGGGAAAAAAATCTCATTTGGATTTTGTGATGCGATTAAAATGTGCTTCCTACGGAAGTACTTCCATTTTTTGCTGGGAAGTAACAATTTTAAAATGTAACAGGTAAAAAACATATAATTAAAACAAGTAAGGAAAGGCTAAGGTAGGGCGGGGCCGACTCTATGATACACTCCACTTTCTGTCCGAATACAATTTAATTCGGTGAAAAAGTGAAAACGGGAAGGATTTACAGGATACAAAATGTATGTGTTTGACACAAAATGTTAAATCGGAAAGGACATTTGTATGGGGGTATATGGAAATCTGGTCCGAAATAGGTGTAATTTAATATGTATACTTTGGCCAAAATCGGTTAAACATTTGGGAACAACATTTGTATTTGGGCTATATCTAAATCTGCTATTTGTTTTTAAATGCCTCACAAGATGGTGGTTAACCATACTCTCCATAACCTTCGAGAGTGCTGAGCAAATCACGATCGGCCGATAGTTAGCAGGGTTATTAGCCTCACCTTTTTTAGGGATGGGCTGGATGTTCGCAATCTTCCAACGCGCTGGGAAAACCCCTGCACGGTATGCAAGGTTGGAAAAATTACGAAGGGGATGGGCAAGTGTCGAAGACCACTTACATAGGATTAATGAAATGCCACCCGGGCCTGGAGATTTATTTACGTCGAGATTTGGCACGAAGACGTTGTTCGTACAGAAACTTTTCACGTCTAAGTACCCTGACACACATGGTTCTTGTCTGCTTGCGTAGCAGATAAATGGTGGCATTTTTATTTAAACGCCATTTCCTGAACGCTTCCTCTTTGGATCTGACAGCAGTCTTGCATGTCTTTTATTAGATAGTTTATCCGAAATAACTTTAATTGGAAGAAATGACTTCATTCCAATCACGATAATATTTTCTATCATTTCAGCCGCAGCATCTATATCGCCATTTAGAAAGCAAGTGCTGGAAAAAGTTGTTGTTTTAGGGTAACTTTTGCCTACACGATCGCTCCTTGGACGATCCTACATTTAGTGCAAAAATTCAGATTATTTAGTTTCAAAATGCAATATACACATTTTCTTCTCATGAAAAGTAAGCCCGCAGATAAAAAGATGAGTAAATTGTCTTTATCCCCATACTAAATTTTATAACAATCGGAGTTTAATTGTCTGAAATATGCCCAAACAACCAAAATAATACCTGATTAATCAGACAAATCGAATTATTGCATGAAAACTGCACACAGGTAGTACTTCAATTCAATCAGGAGTAAACATTGAAATCATTTTATTGATCGTATACCTAAATATCAATTAAATGCAGATCAATGTCCCTCAAATTCGAGCACGTTTGTTGTATTTTTATACACTCCACGAGAGTATTATGTCTTTGTGCATTTGTTTGTAACACCCAAAAGGAAGCGAGATAGACCCATTGCTAAGTATACCGATCGACTTAGAATCACTTTCTGAGTCGATTCAGCAATGTCCGTCTGTCTGTCTGTCCGTCTGCCCATCTATTGTTGTAATCAAATTACAGGTCGCAATTGTAGTCCGATCTTTGGCACAAATAAGTTTTGTGGATCAGGGACGAACGCTATTTAAATTGAGGCAAATCGAATCAGATTTATATATAGCCCCCATACAAATGTCGCTCCCGATTTGATATCTGGATATGGGGCTATATCCAAATCTGAACCGATCTTACCTAATTTCTGCATATGTATTTCTAGTTGGATTTTAAGATGTTGTGCCAAATTTAAAGAAAATCGGGTACAATATGAGGTTTCTAGAGCGGAAAATGTCAAATCGTGAGCGAGATTTGTATGGGGTCTATATCTAAATCTGAACCGACCTTACCCACTTTCACAATAAGTTTTTTTTAATTGGGTTATAAGCTGTTGTGCCAAATTTAAAGAAAATCGAGTACAATATGTTGTTTCTACAGCGGAAAATGTCAAATCGTGAGCGACATTTGTATGGGGGCTATATCTAAATCTGAACCGATCTTACCCAATTTCTGCACAGGTGTTTCTAATTGGATTATAAGAAGTTGTGCCAAATTTAAAGAAAATCGGGAACAGTATGTTGTTTCTACAGCGGAAAATGTCAAATCGTGAGCGACATTTGTATGGGGCTATATCTAAATCTGAACCGATCTTACCCAATTTCTGCACAGGTGTTTCTAGTTGGATTATGAGATGTTGTGCCAAATTTAAAGAAAATCGGGTACAATATGGGGTTTCTAGAGCGGAAAATGTCAAATCGTGAGCGAGATTTGTATGGGGGCTATATCTAAATCTGAACCGATCTTACCCAATTTCTGCACATGTGTTTTTAGTACGATTATAAGATGTTGTGCCATATGTAAAGAAAATGGAGTTCAATATGTGGTTTCTAAAGCGGCAAAAGTCAAATCGGGACGATATTTGTATGGGGGCTATGTCTAAATCTGAACCGATCTTACCCACTTTCTGCATACGTATTTCTAGTTGGATTATAAGATGTTGTGCCAAATTTAAAGAAAATCGGGTATAATATGTTGTTTCTACAGCGGAAAATGTCAAATCGGGATCCACATTTGTATGGGGGCTATATCTAAATCTGAACCGATCTTACCTAATTTCTGTATATGTGTTTCTAGTTGGATTATAAGATGTTGTGCCAATTTTAAAGAAAATCGGGTACAATATGTGCTTTCTAGAGAGGAAATATCAAATCGGGAGCGACATTTGTATGGGGGCTATATATAAATCTGAATCGATTTGATTACAACAATAGATGGGCAGACGGACAGACAGACGGACATTGCTAAATCGACTCAGAAAGTGATTCTAAGTCGATCGGTATACTTAGCAATGGGTCTATCTCGCTTCCTTTTGGGTGCTACAAACAAATGCACAAAGACATAATACTCTCGTGGAGTGTATAAAAATACAACAAACGTGCTCGAATTTGAGGGACATTGATCTGCATTTATTTGATATTTAGGTATACGATCAATAAAACGATTTCAATGTTTACTCCTGATTGAATTGAAGTACTACATGTGTGCAGTTTTCATGCAATAATTCGATTTGTCTGATTATTATTTTGGTTGTTTGGGCATATTTCCGGCAATTAAACTCCGATTGTTATAAAATTTAGTATGGGTATAAAGACAATTTACTCATCTTTTTATTTGCGGGCTTACTTTTCATGAGAAGAAAATGTGTATATTGCATTTTGAAACTAAATAATCTGAATTTTTCCACTAAATGTAGGATCGTCCAAGGGGACGATCGTGTAGGCAAAAGTTACCCTAAAACAACAACTTTTTCCAGCACTTGCTTTCTAAATGGCGATATAGATGCTGCGGCTGAAATGATTGAAAATATTATCGTGATTGGAATGAAGTCATTTCTTCCAATTAAAGTTATTTCGGATAAACCATCTAATTAAAGACATGCAAGACTGCTGTCAGATCCAAAGAGGAAGCGTTCAGGAAATGGCGTTTAAATAAAAATGCCACCATTTATCTGCTACGTAAGCAGACAAGAACCATGTGTGTCAGGGAACTTAGACGTGAAAAGTTTCTGTACGAACAACGTCTTCGTGCCAAATCTCTACGTAAATAAATCTCCAGGCCCGGGTGGCATTTCATTACTCCTATGTAAGTGGTCTTCGACACTTGCCCGTCCCCTTCGTAATTGTTCCAACCTTGCATACCGCGCAGGGGTTTTCCCAGCGCGTTGGAAGATTGCGAACATCCAGCCCATCCCTAAAAAAGGTGAGACTAATAACCCTGCTAACTATCGACCGATCGTGATTTGCTCAGCACTCTCGAAGGTTATGGAGAGTATGGTTAACCACCATCTTGTGAGGCATTTAGAAACAAATAGCTTACTTAATGATCGACAGTATGGCTTCCTTAGGAATCGATCTACAGGAGACCTGTTGACACTGCTATCCGAAAAGTGGAATCGATCCATCCACCAGCTTGGAGAGGGCTTTGATAGAGTTTGGCACGGCGCACTCATATCAAACCTTATAGCTTTTGGTGTTGGTAGTGACTTCTCTCGATTTATATCGAGCTTCCTCAGAGATCGCACTATGCGTGTTGTTGTAGATGGGTCCTTTCGCCCTCCCTTTTTCTTATTCTCCAATAAACTCATTCGCGGATGACAGCAACCTCTGTCATTCATACTCATTCGATCATATACCAAGTCGTCAAGAAATTGAGGACAAAAGGCGATTGATGGATGAGTCACTTAGCCGGGATTTTCTGGTCATTTCTGAATGGGGTCGACTGAATAGAGTAGATTTTAATGCACGTAAGACCCAATGCTCCTTGTTGTCTCACAAGCGATTCACTGAACCAACGGTGTCGTCGATTTTAATGAACCGTGTACATATTGAGCAATCAGATACTCTCGATGTTCTAGACATGATAATACAACGTGATGTTCGTTGGACAAACCATGTATTTGATGTGTATAAAGAAGTATTTACATTTTTAAGATTTTTAAAACGTTGTAAGAAATATTTCACACCCTCTGATCTTCTCAATACCTACACTACCTATATCAGACCAAAGATGGAATACAACTCTCACATATGGTCAGAAGCTCCAGCTTCATCACTGGAGCTACTTGACCGTCTCCATGGCGATGGAGTTGATAGGTGACGGTAGGATATCCCATTCTCCCTTGAACACCGTCGTAATGTTGGTTGTGTGTCATTGTTCTATCGATACTTTCATGGTGTTTGTTCTTCGAAAATTCGTGATCTTACGCCGCCTGTGAGAACTTTCGGTAGAGCTACGCGATCTCCAGGAACGCTCACCCATTTGTTGTCGATTTGACAACCGACCGCACTACACATTACAGAATAAATTCGTTCTTCGCCCGTACTATCCGTATGTGGATCGACATCCGGCAAATATCTTTCCCTCTAATTACGGCATTCAGAGATTCAAAACAGATGTCAACAGACACTATTCCCTCTTTCCTCCTTCCAATACCTGATCTTCCTTCCGCCAACGCAATGCACTGCATTTATAGGGACTATATTTGGCACAAACACAGTTTTGGCGTCATAATAAAACTAAGAAACAAAAAATCCAGAGTCAGACATTTGTCCAAAAAGTATATTTTTTAAATATTTATTACAAACAAACTATATTTGGCACAAACATAGTTTTGGCGTCATAATAAAGCTAAGAAACCGAAAAAATATAAATTATTTTTTTTTTTTAATTTTCAGAATCTGAAAAATGTGAAAATCTGTAATACAAAAAAATGTTTTCTTCGTATTATGAATAAATACGCAAATTTATATGATAAAAAACATAAAAACAAAAAATAAATACATAATATCGATCAAATCTAACCGAATTTATTTTGCAAATGTTCCTGCATTCTAGATAAGATCACTCCTGTCCAGAAATTCACTTGACAGTGCTCAGTGGATACATTTGTATGGATGGAATTTGTATTGGTGCAAAATCATACCTATTCCAACAAAATTAAAATAAATAGGTGGAAAATCATTCAAAAAACTACTAACTAAAACCATGTTTTTACTACACCTCGAATTAGTTTATAAAACTATTATAGCTTTAAAATAATGTTAATAACAATCACTTGAATCTCCATTATTTACAAATTTATTTTTGTCGTCTTGTTATTTGTAATATCATTTTTTCGCGTTCTTTCAGCTAACTATTTACTTCAATTCAAACTTGTACTTCTATTGATTTTATTTTAGAATGCCGATAAATATCTCAAAAACATATTCGGAACACAGAAATTTTATTGGATTAGAGACTATTTACATTATTACATCCTCAATATACTACATAAACTTTTTCATTTTTATCGTATGGGCGAAACCACTGTGTAGCGTGGGGATTTTTAATTATTTTCCATTAATTCCGATCTGTAGTTATCGTTCTAACGTTTGCTGGGATTTGTTGCATTTTCTGAAGTTTATGGCCAAAGACTCTTCCCTGTATTCTCTAGGTCTTATACCTTTGCATCTTGTTACCTGTATGTCGCGGTAGTCTTTTAGGTAGCATCCTTACAACATGACATAACCATCTCATATTTTGTTGTTCGATGTACACGCTCAAAGTGGTAATATCCAGGCTACTACTAATTCGTTAGTTTGGAAACCTGTTCCTTCAGGTTTTGTTGGCTACCCCTCTTAGATATGGTATTTCAGAGGCTTGCATAAGTGATTGTCTTTTTTGGTGTGTGTGTTTCCAGGTTTTACAGTGTAGGTATGTATGTGGATTTTTATAAGTTAATAAAATATCAAGATGTTGTTCGTTGTTGATGAGTTTATTTGATCAGACTAAAAGGTATTTTTCAAATACTTATCAAACTAGACTAAAACTGCTGACACCATGCAAAGTGCCCAAAACAATCACCCTCAAACGTTGAACAATCATGAATACACGCTATGTTCCCATAGCGAGAATATGATAGCTCAAAGGACGTCTTTAGTACGTTCCCAGCCGTATGAACGAATTTGAAATTCTTGCAAATATCGTGCAGTTAGGCGGGTCACGCTTAATGAAGGCAATATGTGGGGTGGTTTTATTCACCATCGTTCACTTATATAGATGGCAAGTTTTGTTTTCCTATTGACTTCTCTTTTTTCAGGAAGTTTCTATTTAATGCTTTTTGTCGGGTTTGCCGTCCGAAATATTTCAAATCGTGCACTTCTGCTCTTGACCATCGTTTGGGCTTTTGATTATAAATAGACCACGACTGTATAATTTTTCCTTAAGGATATTCAAATTTAAAGAGTCGCCTTTGAATTGGCAAGAAGCGCTTGATCATCTGCATATGCGAGTGTAAATATCATTACTTGTTTCATTCTCCTGTTTCCCATGTTAAGTGTTTTCAATACGTCATCCGTGATAAATATGAAGAGATATGGACTTAAGTTTAACACCACACACGGGTCGCTGTCGTAGGCCAAAATAATGTTTAGTACTAAATGTGCCACTACTATATCAAATAAGAGTAATTTCAAAAGGGGAGCATGTAATTGGTTTTGTATAGTGTACAGATAGAAAATCAAGTGAAACTTAAAAAATACAAGCAATATAAATCAATTATGTATTGGATTAAATCAAAATTAATATTGAAAACAATGTTATTAGCTTCATACTTAAGAGATTTTAATGATCTTTAATTGTTCCTTAAATTTTATAATCTTAATTAATCTTCGCGATACCATTGTAAGTGTTAATAAAATTTCAGGTATAGTTTTATTATTTCCCCGCTTATTCCTTCTTTAGGATTTTTCTTAATATTTATTAACGTTGTTGTTTGTATGTCATGTATGTTGTTTGTAGGTCAGCACAACCTTTGGTCTTGAACAAAAATAAATGACAAACACATACAACATAACAGACCAACAATACATACAAACAACAACAATACACACGAGGTACAGTGAAGACGGGACATACCGTACAACAACAACTTTTGCATTGTTACGAGCGATGCGAGCACATGCATAACATTAGATTGGCAAAGTGAGATTTTTAGTGTGTCGATTTAGTTCGGTGGAATATTTTGTTTTTCAGCGCTTCTCATTAGTCGTATGTGACCGCTGGTACTAATATGAACCCTGATTTAAGTCAAAGACATACATTCGTTACGAAAGTTCTGACGAGATGGGGTAGTGCCCATCGAAACTTTTAGCTGCAACGATAAAGGTCTCACTTTGCCTTTTTGCTAATTTTGGGTTCTGCTGAAGACTTCAGCACAACCTTTGGTCTTGAACCAAAATAAATGACAAACACATTTATTAACGTTTTAAGAATTAAAAACTGTTTATATCAACTGCCACCAAGTGCCACTCTTTGTGTTATCTCCCACAGATAAAATGGCCTAAATTATATTTTTGTTTCGCTCTAGAAACCACATACTTTAACCGATATTGTTATACTTGTATGTTTTGATGTAGCCCCCTTACAAATGTCGTTTGCGATTTGTATTTTTTTCTCTAGACACCACATACCCGATTTTGTTAAAAATTGGCAGAACTCGTTTTATTTCATCTAAAAATGTTTTCATAAAAAGCAAAGACATACATTCGTTGCGAAAGTTCTGACGAGATGGGGTAGCGCCCATCGAAACTGCGCAGTCAACTTTTAGCTGCAACAATAAAGGTCTCACTTTGCCTTTTTGCTAATTTTGGGTTCTGCTGAAGACTTCAGCACAACCTTTGGTCTTAAACCAAAATAAATGACAACACATACAACATAACAGACCAACAATACATACAAACAACAACAAATATCATTATTTTAAACAAAATTGTCGAGTTGCATCTGTTTCGTCGACACAGATTTTTAATTTTCACAGAATATGTGCATTTTGTTATTTATTTGAAATCATAATGATTTTTATACACTCCACGAGAGTATTATGTCTTTGTGCATTTGTTTGTAACACCCAAAAGGAAGGGAAATAGACCCATTGTTAATTATACCGATCGGCTTAGAATCACTTTCTGAGTCGATTTAGCAATGTCCGTCTGTCCATCTTTTGCTGTAATCACGATACAGGTCGCAATTGTAGCCAGAACCAAATTACGAAGGGGATGGGCAAGTGTCGAAGACCACTTACATAGGATTAATGAAATGCCACCCGGGCCTGGAGATTTATTTACATCGAGATTTGGCACGAAGACGTTGTTCGTACAGAAACTTTTCACGTCTAAGTACCCTGACACACATGGTTCTTGTCTGCTTGCGTAGCAGATAAATGGTGGCATTTTTATTTAAACGCCATTTCCTGAACGCTTCCTCTTTGGATCTGACAGCAGTCTTGCATGTCTTTTATTAGATGGTTTATCCGAAATAACTTTAATTGGAAGAAATGACTTCATTCCAATCACGATAATATTTTCTATCATTTCAGCCGCAGCATCTATATCGCCATTTAGAAAGCAAGTGCTGGAAAAAGTTGTTGTTTTAGGGTAACTTTTGCCTACACGATCGCTCCTTGGACGATCCTACATTTAGTGCAAAAATTCAGATTATTTAGTTTCAAAATGCAATATACACATTTTCTTCTCATGAAAAGTAAGCCCGCAGATAAAAAGATGAGTAAATTGTCTTTATCCCCATACTAAATTTTATAACAATCGGAGTTTAATTGCCGGAAATATGCCCAAACAACCAAAATAATAATCAGACAAATCGAATTATTGCATGAAAACTGCACACAGGTAGTACTTCAATTCAATCCAATAAACTCATTCGCGGATGACAGTAACCTCTGTCATTCATACTCATTCGATCATATACCAAGTCGTCAAGAAATTGAGGACAAAAGGCGATATCATTCTCATCTTTAATTTTATTCACGGAAAACCTGACTTATAGATGTTATTTTGAACGCATCCAGCTCATGAACGGACAATGATAAAAGCGAAATATTTTAGGAGAACACATAAAACAAACCAATCTTTCATTGTAGTCGGGAACTCCAACAACATTTTTTCCTTTCTCACAAAAGAAGCCACTCTAATATACGTTCGTAAGTACCTACGTTGAAGTCGATAAGATGAATTTGCACGAAACAAAGTTTTATATTTCTCTCATCACAGAGTATGTGAAAGAAAATAGTAGATTTTCTTTTATGAGTTTTTGTAATGCTTCGTATACATATAAATTAGTGGAAGCTTTTATGAGACAAAAAACACTTTGCACTTTTGAGATATTTTTGATTAAAATAAGGATTGTCGTAGACCATGCTCTGATTTAGTGCTTTTGCCCAAACGTTACCATTAAAAAACCAAACCGTAATCAAAATGAAATCAAATGTTAACATACCTTGATGTAGCACTCATTGTTATGTAATATGTGTATGTAAATCTTGTAAAGATTTCCTTATTTTCCTCTTGTAAAGATGCCTTGTAGTCCTTGTATCCGGTTCGAAGGACCATGTACAACTTTGAGGTATTCTGGAAGTGGACTGTATTAATATGTGCCCTCAAAGATGTAAAGTTTCAGGGTTTTTCCCACAAGTACATAAAAGGAAAAAAGTCAATTAGTTCAGTTTTAAAATTCAATTTTATATTGTACGTTGCTCCTTACCGCTGTAATCGCTGATGCTCTCAAAAGAAGTGAAAGAGTGCAGCGGGTGAAGCAGACAACGTACCAAACTCAACGTAATTCGGCATAATTATGGATTAGAAAAACAGATTCGAGATGGAAACTCTTTATCTGCTTGAGTGAAAGCTTTTCGCTATTGAGTGTTAACCAGATAAAGGGTTTCCATTTGTATATAAATTATTCTAAATTTTATATTTCAGATAAATCTTCTAATATTTTAAATTTCATTTTTGTTGAACACTTTTCAACAAAAAGTAATAATAAAAATTTTTTTCCGAGACTCGATTCGTACCCGAGACCTTCTTGGTGCACAGCGAACGTCCCCATTCACTTGTGAAAATGCTATTAGTAAAATATATATATATATACATATATTATCGACTTTTTTGGAAGTTGTTTTAGGGAACTTCTTCAAGAGCGGGAAAAAATCTCATTTGGATTTTGTGATGCGATTAAAATGTGCTTCCTACGGAAGTACTTCCATTTTTTGCTGGGAAGTAACAATTTTAAAATGTAACAGGTAAAAAACATATAATTAAAACAAGTAAGGAAAGGCTAAGGTAGGGCGGGGCCGACTCTATGATACACTCCACTTTCTATCCGAATACAATTTAATTCGGTGAAAAAGTGAAAACGGGAGGGATTTACAGGATACAAAATGTATGTGTTTGACACAAAATGTTAAATCGGAAAGGACATTTGTATGGGGGTATATGGAAATCTGGACCGAAATAGGTGTAATTTAATATGTATACTTTGGCCAAAATCGGTTAAACATTTGGGAACAACATTTGTATTTGGGCTTTATCTAAATCTGCTATTTGTTTTTAAATGCCTCACAAGATGGTGGTTAACCATACTCTCCATAACCTTCGAGAGTGCTGAGCAAATCACGATCGGTCGATAGTTAGCAGGGTTATTAGCCTCACCTTTTTTAGGGATGGGCTGGATGTTCGCAATCTTCCAACGCGCTGGGAAAACCCCTGCACGGTATGCAAGGTTGGAACAATTACGAAGGGGATGGGCAAGTGTCGAAGACCACTTACATAGGATTAATGAAATGCCACCCGGGCCTGGAGATTTATTTACGTCGAGATTTGGCACGAAGACGTTGTTCGTACAGAAACTTTTCACGTCTAAGTACCCTGACACACATGGTTCTTGTCTGCTTGCGTAGCAGATAAATGGTGGCATTTTTATTTAAACGCCATTTCCTGAACGCTTCCTCTTTGGATCTGACAACAGTCTTGCATGTCTTTTATTAGATGGTTTATCCGAAATAACTTTAATTGGAAGAAATGACTTCCATTCCAATCACGATAATATTTTCTATCATTTCAGCCGCAGCATCTATATCGCCATTTAGAAAGCAAGTGCTGGAAAAAGTTGTTGTTTTAGGGTAACTTTTGCCTACACGATCGCTCCTTGGACGACCCTACATTTAGTGCAAAAATTCAGATTATTTAGTTTCAAAATGCAATATACACATTTTCTTCTCATGAAAAGTAAGCCCGCAGATAAAAATATGAGTAAATTGTCTTTATCCCCATACTAAATTTTATAACAATCGGAGTTTAATTGTCTGAAATATGCCCAAACAACCAAAATAATACCTGATTAATCAGACAAATCGAATTATTGCATGAAAACTGCACACAGGTAGTACTTCAATTCAATCAGGAGTAAACATTGAAATCATTTTATTGATCGTATACCTAAATATCAATTAAATGCAGATCAATGTCCCTCAAATTCGAGCACGTTTGTTGTATTTTTATACACTCCACGAGAGTATTATGTCTTTGTGCATTTGTTTGTAACACCCAAAAGGAAGCGAGATAGACCCATTGCTAAGTATACCGATCGACTTAGAATCACTTTCTGAGTCGATTCAGCAATGTCCGTCTGTCTGTCTGTCCGTCTGCCCATCTATTGTTGTAATCAAATTACAGGTCGCAATTGTAGTCCGATCTTTAGCACAAATAAGTTTTGTGGATCAGGGACGAACGCTATTTAAATTGAGGCAAATCAAATCAGATTTATATATAGCCCCCATACAAATGTCGCTCCCGATTTGATATCTGGATATGGGGCTATATCCAAATCTGAACCGATCTTACCCAATTTCCGCATATGTATTTCTAGTTGGATTTTAAGATGTTGTGCCAAATTTAAAGAAAATGGGGCTATATCTAAATCTGAACCGATCTTACCCAATTTCTGCACAGGTGTTTCTAGTTGGATTATGAGATGTTGTGCCAAATATAAAGAAAATCGGGTACAATATGGGGTTTCTAGAGCGGAAAATGTCAAATCGTGAGCGAGATTTGTATGGGGCTATATCTAAATCTGAACCGATCTTACCCAATTTCTGCACATGTGTTTTTAGTTCGATTATAAGATGTTGTGCCATATGTAAAGAAAATGGAGTTCAATATGTGGTTTCTAAAGCGGCAAAAGTCAAATCGGGACGATATTTGTATGGGGGCTATGTCTAAATCTGAACCGATCTTACCCACTTTCTGCATACGTATTTCTAGTTGGATTATAAGATGTTGTGCCAAATTTAAAGAAAATCGGGTATAATATGTTGTTTCTACAGCGGAAAATGTCAAATCGGGATCCACATTTGTATGGGGGCTATATCTAAATCTGAACCGATCTTACCTAATTTCTGTATATGTGTTTCTAGTTGGATTATAAGATGTTGTGCCAATTTTAAAGAAAATCGGGTACAATATGTGCTTTCTAGAGAGGAAATATCAAATCGGGAGCGACATTTGTATGGGGGCTATATATAAATCTGAATCGATTTGCCTCAAATTAAATAGCGTTCGTCCCTGATCCACAAAACTTATTTGTGCCAAAGATCGGACTACAATTGCGACCTGTAATTTGATTACAACAATAGATGGGCAGACGGACAGACAGACGGACATTGCTAAATCGACTCAGAAAGTGATTCTAAGTCGATCGGTATACTTAGCAATGGGTCTATCTCGCTTCCTTTTGGGTGCTACAAACAAATGCACAAAGACATAATACTCTCGTGGAGTGTATAAAAATACAACAAACGTGCTCGAATTTGAGGGACATTGATCTGCATTTATTTGATATTTAGGTATACGATCAATAAAACGATTTCAATGTTTACTCCTGATTGAATTGAAGTACTACATGTGTGCAGTTTTCATGCAATAATTCGATTTGTCTGATTATTATTTTGGTTGTTTGGGCATATTTCCGGCAATTAAACTCCGATTGTTATAAAATTTAGAATGGGGATAAAGACAATTTACTCATCTTTTTATTTGCGGGCTTACTTTTCATGAGAAGAAAATGTGTATATTGCATTTTGAAACTAAATAATCTGAATTTTTCCACTAAATGTAGGATCGTCCAAGGGGACGATCGTGTAGGCAAAAGTTACCCTAAAACAACAACTTTTTCCAGCACTTGCTTTCTAAATGGCGATATAGATGTTGCGGCTGAAATGATTGAAAATATTATCGTGATTGGAATGAAGTCATTTCTTCCAATTAAAGTTATTTCGGATAAACCATCTAATTAAAGACATGCAAGACTGCTGTCAGATCCAAAGAGGAACCGTTCAGGAAATGGCGTTTAAATAAAAATACCACCATTTATCTGCTACGAAAGCAGACAAGAACCATGTGTGTCAGGGAACTTAGACGTGAAAAGTTTCTGTACGAACAACGTCTTCGTGCCAAATCTCTACGTAAATAAATCTCCAGGCCCGGGTGGCATTTCATTACTCCTATGTAAGTGGTCTTCAACACTTGCCCGTCCCCTTCGTAATTGTTCCAACCTTGCATACCGCGCAGGGGTTTTCCCAGCGCGTTGGAAGATTGCGAACATCCAGCCCATCCCTAAAAAAGGTGAGACTAATAACCCTGCTAACTATCGACCGATCGTGATTTGCTCAGCACTCTCGAAGGTTATGGAGAGTATGGTTAACCACCATCTTGTGAGGCATTTAGAAACAAATAGCTTACTTAATGATCGACAGTATGGCTTCCTTAGGAATCGATCTACATCTATGTATACTTTGGCCAAAATCGGTTAAACATTTGGGAACAACATTTGTATTTGGGCTATATCTAAATCTGCTATTTGTTTTTAAATGCCTTTGAAACTGCAATATACACATTTTCTTCTCATGAAAAGTAAGCCCGCAGATAAAAAGATGAGTAAATTGTCTTTATCCCCATACTAAATTTTATAACAATCGGAGTTTAATTGTCTGAAATATGCCCAAACAACCAAAATAATACCTGATTAATCAGACAAATCGAATTATTGCATGAAAACTGCACACAGGTAGTACTTCAATTCAATCAGGAGTAAACATTGAAATCATTTTATTGATCGTATACCTAAATATCAATTAAATGCAGATCAATGTCCCTCAAATTCGAGCACGTTTGTTGTATTTTTATACACTCCACGAGAGTATTATGTCTTTGTGCATTTGTTTGTAACACCCAAAAGGAAGCGAGATAGACCCATTGCTAAGTATACCGATCGACTTAGAATCACTTTCTGAGTCGATTCAGCAATGTCCGTCTGTCTGTCTGTCCGTCTGCCCATCTATTGTTGTAATCAAATTACAGGTCGCAATTGTAGTCCGATCTTTGGCACAAATAAGTTTTGTGGATCAGGGACGAACGCTATTTAAATTGAGGCAAATCGAATCAGATTTATATATGGCCCCCATACAAATGTCGCTCCCGATTTGATATCTGGATATGGGGCTATATCCAAATCTGAACCGATCTTACCTAATTTCTGCATATGTATTTCTAGTTGGATTTTAAGATGTTGTGCCAAATTTAAAGAAAATCGGGTACAATATGAGGTTTCTAGAGCGGAAAATGTCAAATCGTGAGCGAGATTTGTATGGGGTCTATATCTAAATCTGAACCGACCTTACCCACTTTCACAATAAGTTTTTTTAATTGGGTTATAAGCTGTTGTGCCAAATTTAAAGAAAATCGAGTACAATATGTTGTTTCTACAGCGGAAAATGTCAAATCGTGAGCGACATTTGTATGGGGGCTATATCTAAATCTGAACCGATCTTACCCAATTTCTGCACAGGTGTTTCTAATTGGATTATAAGAAGTTGTGCCATATGTAAAGAAAATGGAGTTCAATATGTGGTTTCTAAAGCGGCAAAAGTCAAATCGGGACGATATTTGTATGGGGGCTATGTCTAAATCTGAACCGATCTTACCCACTTTCTGCATACGTATTTCTAGTTGGATTATAAGATGTTGTGCCAAATTTAAAGAAAATCGGGTATAATATGTTGTTTCTACAGCGGAAAATGTCAAATCGGGATCCACATTTGTATGGGGGCTATATCTAAATCTGAACCGATCTTACCTAATTTCTGTATATGTGTTTCTAGTTGGATTATAAGATGTTGTGCCAATTTTAAAGAAAATCGGGTACAATATGTGCTTTCTAGAGAGGAAATATCAAATCGGGAGCGACATTTGTATGGGGGCTATATATAAATCTGAATCGATTTGCCTCAAATTAAATAGCGTTCGTCCCTGATCCACAAAACTTATTTGTGCCAAAGATCGGACTACAATTGCGACCTGTAATTTGATTACAACAATAGATGGGCAGACGGACAGACAGACGGACATTGCTAAATCGACTCAAAAAGTGATTCTAAGTCGATCGGTATACTTAGCAATGGGTCTATCTCGCTTCCTTTTGGGTGCTACAAACAAATGCACAAAGACATAATACTCTCGTGGAGTGTATAAAAATACAACAAACGTGCTCGAATTTGAGGGACATTGATCTGCATTTATTTGATATTTAGGTATACGATCAATAAAACGAATTCAATGTTTACTCCTGATTGAATTGAAGTACTACATGTGTGCAGTTTTCATGCAATAATTCGATTTGTCTGATTATTATTTTGGTTGTTTGGGCATATTTCCGGCAATTAAACTCCGATTGTTATAAAATTTAGTATGGGGATAAAGACAATTTACTCATCTTTATATTTGCGGGCTTACTTTTCATGAGAAGAAAATGTGTATATTGCATTTTGAAACTAAATAATCTGAATTTTTCCACTAAATGTAGGATCGTCCAAGGGGACGATCTTGTAGGCAAAAGTTACCCTAAAACAACAACTTTTTCCAGCACTTGCTTTCTAAATGGCGATATAGATGCTGCGGCTGAAATGATTGAAAATATTATCGTGATTGGAATGAAGTCATTTCTTCCAATTAAAGTTATTTCGGATAAACCATCTAATTAAAGACATGCAAGACTGCTGTCAGATCCAAAGAGGAAGCGTTCAGGAAATGGCGTTTAAATAAAAATGCCACCATTTATCTGCTACGTAAGCAGACAAGAACCATGTGTGTCAGGGAACTTAGACGTGAAAAGTTTCTGTACGAACAACGTCTTCGTGCCAAATCTCTACGTAAATAAATCTCCAGGCCCGGGTGGCATTTCATTACTCCTATGTAAGTGGTCTTCGACACTTGCCCGTCCCCTTCGTAATTGTTCCAACCTTGCATACCGCGCAGGGGTTTTCCCAGCGCGTTGGAAGATTGCGAACATCCAGCCCATCCCTAAAAAAGGTGAGACTAATAACCCTGCTAACTATCGACCGATCGTGATTTGCTCAGCACTCTCGAAGGTTATGGAGAGTATGGTTAACCACCATCTTGTGAGGCATTTAGAAACAAATAGCTTACTTAATGATCGACAGTATGGCTTCCTTAGGAATCGATCTACAGGAGACCTGTTGACACTGCTATCCGAAAAGTGGAATCGATCCATCCACCAGCTTGGAGAGGGCTTTGATAGAGTTTGGCACGGCGCACTCATATCAAACCTTATAGCTTTTGGTGTTGGTAGTGACTTCTCTCGATTTATATCGAGCTTCCTCAGAGATCGCACTATGCGTGTTGTTGTAGATGGGTCCTTTCGCCCTCCCTTTTTCTTATTCTCCAATAAACTCATTCGCGGATGACAGCAACCTCTGTCATTCATACTCATTCGATCATATACCAAGTCGTCAAGAAATTGAGGACAAAAGGCGATTGATGGATGAGTCACTTAGCCGGGATTTTCTGGTCATTTCTGAATGGGGTCGACTGAATAGAGTAGATTTTAATGCACGTAAGACCCAATGCTCCTTGTTGTCTCACAAGCGATTCACTGATCCAACGGTGTCGTCGATTTTAATGAACCGTGTACATATTGAGCAATCAGATACTCTCGATGTTCTAGACATGATAATACAACGTGATGTTCGTTGGACAAACCATGTATTTGATGTGTATAAAGAAGCATTTACATTTTTAAGATTTTTAAAACGTTGTAAGAAATATTTCACACCCTCTGATCTTCTCAATACCTACACTACCTATATCAGACCAAAGATGGAATACAACTCTCACATATGGTCAGAAGCTCCAGCTTCATCACTGGAGCTACTTGACCGTGTCCATGGCGATGGAGTTGATAGGTGACGGTAGGATATCCCATTCTCCCTTGAACACCGTCGTAATGTTGGTTGTGTGTCATTGTTCTATCGATACTTTCATGGTGTTTGTTCTTCGAAAATTCGTGATCTTACGCCGCCTGTGAGAACTTTCGGTAGAGCTACGCGATCTCCAGGAACGCTCACCCATTTGTTGTCGATTTGACAACCGACCGCACTACACATTACAGAATAAATTCGTTCTTCGCCCGTACTATCCGTATGTGGATCGACATCCGGCAAATATCTTTCCCTCTAATTACGGCATTCAGAGATTCAAAACAGATGTCAACAGACACTATTCCCTCTTTCCTCCTTCCAATACCTGATCTTCCTTCCGCCAACGCAATGCACTGCATTTATAGGGACTATATTTGGCACAAACACAGTTTTGGCGTCATAATAAAACTAAGAAACAAAAAATCCAGTGTCAGACATTTGACCAAAAAGTTTATTTTTTAAATATTTATTACAAACAAACTATATTTGGCACAAACATAGTTTTGGCGTCATAATAAAGCTAAGAAACCGAAAAAATATAAATTATTTTTTTTTTAATTTTCAGAATCTGAAAAATGTGAAAATCTGTAATACAAAAAAATGTTTTCTTCGTATTATGAATAAATACGCAAATTTATAGATAAAAAACATAAAAACAAAAAATAAATACATAATATCGATCAAATCTAACCGAATTTATTTTGCAAATGTTCCTGCATTCTAGATAAGATCACTCCTGTCCAGAAATTCACTTGACAGTGCTCAGTGGATACATTTGTATGGATGGAATTTGTATTGGTGCAAAATCATACCTATTCCAACAAAATTAAAATAAATAGGTGGAAAATCATTCAAAAAACTACTAACTAAAACCATGTTTTTACTACACCTCGAATTAGTTTATAAAACTATTATAGCTTTAAAATAATGTTAATAACAATCACTTGAATCTCCATTATTTACAAATTTATTTTTGTCGTCTTGTTATTTGTAATATCATTTTTTCGCGTTCTTTCAGCTAACTATTTACTTCAATTCAAACTTGTACTTCTATTGATTTTATTTTAGAATGCCGATAAATATCTCAAAAACATATTCGGAACACAGAAATTTTATTGGATTAGAGACTATTTACATTATTACATCCTCAATATACTACATAAACTTTTTCATTTTTATCGTATGGGCGAAACCACTGTGTAGCGTGGGGATTTTTAATTATTTTCCATTAATTCCGATCTGTAGTTATCGTTCTAACGTTTGCTGGGATTTGTTGCATTTTCTGAAGTTTATGGCCAAAGACTCTTCCCTGTATTCTCTAGGTCTTATACCTTTGCATCTTGTTACCTGTATGTCGCGGTAGTCTTTTAGGTAGCATCCTTACAACATGACATAACCATCTCATATTTTGTTGTTCGATGTACACGCTCAAAGTGGTAATATCCAGGCTACTACTAATTCGTTAGTTTGGAAACCTGTTCCTTCAGGTTTTGTTGGCTACCCCTCTTAGATATGGTATTTCAGAGGCTTGCATAAGTGATTGTCTTTTTTGGTGTGTGTGTTTCCAGGTTTTACAGTGTAGGTATGTATGTGGATTTGTATAAGTTAATAAAATATCAAGATGTTGTTCGTTGTTGATGAGTTTATTTGATCAGACTAAAAGGTATTTTTCAAATACTTATCAAACTAGACTAAAACTGCTGACACCATGCAAAGTGCCCAAAACAATCACCCTCAAACGTTGAACAATCATGAATACACGCTATGTTCCCATAGCGAGAATATGATAGCTCAAAGGACGTCTTTAGTACGTTCCCAGCCGTATGAACGAATTTGAAATTCTTGCAAATATCGTGCAGTTAGGCGGGTCACGCTTAATGAAGGCAATATGTGGGGTGGTTTTATTCACCATCGTTCACTTATATAGATGGCAAGTTTTGTTTTCCTATTGACTTCTCTTTTTTCAGGAAGTTTCTATTTAATGCTTTTTGTCGGGTTTGCCGTCCGAAATATTTCAAATCGTGCACTTCTGCTCTTGACCATCGTTTGGGCTTTTGATTATAAATAGACCACGACTGTATAATTTTTCCTTAAGGATATTCAAATTTAAAGAGTCGCCTTTGAATTGGCAAGAAGCGCTTGATCATCTGCATATGCGAGTGTAAATATCATTACTTGTTTCATTCTCCTGTTTCCCATGTTAAGTGTTTTCAATACGTCATCCGTGATAAATATGAAGAGATATGGACTTAAGATATCTCCCTGTTTAACACCACACACGGGTCGCTGTCGTAGGCCAAAATAATGTTTAGTACTAAATGTGCCACTACTATATCAAATAAGAGTAATTTCAAAAGGGGAGCATGTAATTGGTTTTGTATAGTGTACAGATAGAAAATCAAGTGAAACTTAAAAAATACAAGCAATATAAATCAATTATGTATTGGATTAAATCAAAATTAATATTGAAAACAATGTTATTAGCTTCATACTTAAGGGATTTTAATGATCTTTAATTGTTCCTTAAATTTTATAATCTTAATTAATCTTCGCGATACCATTGTAAGTGTTAATAAAATTTCAGGTATAGTTTTATTATTTCCCCGCTTATTCCTTCTTTAGGATTTTTCTTAATATTTATTAACGTTGTTGTTTGTATGTCATGTATGTTGTTTGTAGGTCAGCACAACCTTTGGTCTTGAACAAAAATAAATGACAAACACATACAACATAACAGACCAACAATACATACAAACAACAACAATACACACGAGGTACAGTGAAGACGGGACATACCGTACAACAACAACTTTTGCATTGTTACGAGCGATGCGAGCACATGCATAACATTAGATTGGCAAAGTGAGATTTTTAGTGTGTCGATTTAGTTCGGTGGAATATTTTGTTTTTCAGCGCTTCTCATTAGTCGTATGTGACCGCTGGTACTAATATGAACCCTGATTTAAGTCAAAGACATACATTCGTTACGAAAGTTCTGACGAGATGGGGTAGTGCCCATCGAAACTTTTAGCTGCAACGATAAAGGTCTCACTTTGCCTTTTTGCTAATTTTGGGTTCTGCTGAAGACTTCAGCACAACCTTTGGTCTTGAACCAAAATAAATGACAAACACATTTATTAACGTTTTAAGAATTAAAAACTGTTTATATCAACTGCCACCAAGTGCCACTCTTTGTGTTATCTCCCACAGATAAAATGGCCTAAATTATATTTTTGTTTCGCTCTAGAAACCACATACTTTAACCGATATTGTTATACTTGTATGTTTTGATGTAGCCCCCTTACAAATGTCGTTTGCGATTTGTATTTTTTTCTCTAGACACCACATACCCGATTTTGTTAAAATTTGGCAGAACTCGTTTTATTTCATCTAAAAATGTTTTCATAAAAAGCAAAGACATACATTCGTTGCGAAAGTTCTGACGAGATGGGGTAGCGCCCATCGAAACTGC
This sequence comes from Polietes domitor, assembly GCA_947397865.1. Taxonomy (NCBI): domain Eukaryota; kingdom Metazoa; phylum Arthropoda; class Insecta; order Diptera; family Muscidae; genus Polietes; species Polietes domitor. The sequence goes on along the minus strand of OX377618.1, from coordinate 90,253,984 downwards.
GCAGTCAACTTTTAGCTGCAACAATAAAGGTCTCACTTTGCCTTTTTGCTAATTTTGGGTTCTGCTGAAGACTTCAGCACAACCTTTGGTCTTAAACCAAAATAAATGACAACACATACAACATAACAGACCAACAATACATACAAACAACAACAAATATCATTATTTTAAACAAAATTGTCGAGTTGCATCTGTTTCGTCGACACAGATTTTTAATTTTCACAGAATATGTGCATTTTGTTATTTATTTGAAATCATAATGATTTTTATACACTCCACGAGAGTATTATGTCTTTGTGCATTTGTTTGTAACACCCAAAAGGAAGGGAAATAGACCCATTGTTAATTATACCGATCGGCTTAGAATCACTTTCTGAGTCGATTTAGCAATGTCCGTCTGTCCATCTTTTGCTGTAATCACGATACAGGTCGCAATTGTAGCCAGAACCAAACGAAACTTTGCACAACGAAGTTTTTCGGGACAAGGACAAACGCTATTTAATTTGAAGAAAATCGGTTCAGATTTAGATATAGCCCCCCATACGAATATCACTCCCGATTTGACTCTATTCACTCTAGATACCACATATTTCTTCAAATTTGGCAAAACCTCTTATAGTTAAATGGTAAAAATGTGTTAGATCGGTTCAGATTTACATATAGCTCTCATTAAATTGTTTGCCGATAGAAAGTGGAGTGTATCATATAGTCGGCCCGCCCGACTTTAGCTTTTCCTTACTTGTTTAATATTTATTTAAACAACATTATTTTCTTTGGGATTTTACAAACTTACATAGTCTATTAAAGTAAGCCACTCTTAGTTGCCTATGTTTTGGCCACCACTGTAGCTCCCATACAAATGTCTCTCCCGATTTGACTTTTTCCGCTCATATATCTTTTAACCGATTTTCTGTACAACAACTCATATTTCAACTAGAAACATCTGTGGTAAAAGTTGACCAGATCGGTTCAGATTTATATAGCAGCCATACATTTATCACTGCTGATTTGACTGTTTCTGCTCTAGAGACTCGACCGATTTTGCTCAAATGTGGCACAACAAAATTTGACTTTTTCTGTTTTAAAAACTACACGCAAAGAAAAATTCGTTACCCACAAACGAAAAGTTAGACAAAAGAAATTCATTTGCGGTATTCGTTTGTCACAAAGATATATGTTTATCCAAAACCCTATGAAACGTTTATGACAAACGGTTATTATGCTTACCGCAATCCTGCCGGTACGTTTATTGTAAACGGTCATTTTGTTTGTCACAAGCGATTTGTGTTTAAACCTAACAAATCTAAAGCAAACTTACTATTCCATCCTATGGTTGTTGGTATAATAAAATCGAGTACTCAATTGAAATGTATCGAGTAGTACCGATCAGTCAAAAGTAGCATTTATTTACGCACTAATTGCCCAAAATAAATAAAAATAAGGTGCATAGAAAAATCTACACCACCATCTGCACAACTCTTAATAACAACAAGACGGACAAACAGTTCTTTTGTGTATCTATTCAGCAACGCTCACATGCATATTGCAGAATAAAACAAATTTAAATTTTTGTATTTTCAAACAATTGCGCAGCAAGACCTCGCTCTGACAAATACTGAACAGCAATGCTTTGTATCGAAGCAAGTAAACTAAGAAAGATCCGAATGGCCACAAACAAAACCACACTCTCACAAAATGACAACAAGTTGCGCTCTTTGTTCTCTCAACTCTCTATAAAATATTCAACCATATATAAATACGATAAGCGATCTTAAACGTTTTTCGTTTGTCATAAACTGTTAATATTTTAGCTCAAATGAACGTACGTTCACAGCAATATAATCTACGTTTACTGTAAAAGTTTTCATTTGCGGGAAACTGTTATGGTAAAAGTAGATCGTTTGAGACAAATAACTTATGTTTGCGATAAACGACCTCCAAACGTATTTTTTCTTTGCGTGTATATAAATTAACCGATTTTGCACAACACCTTGTATTTTAACTAGAAACTTCTATAGAGAAAATTTGATTATATATAGATTTCATATAAATGTCGCAGATTTTACTTTTTCTGCTCTAGAAAACAAATATTGTAACTGCTCCAACCGGTACGAACTTGCATCATCCTAATTTAATTATAGAGTTACTAACTAAGTAACTTAAATATTACTATTTTTATTTTTCATCTTTACTGTAAAAAATACTGAAGAAATTGGCATTGCAATGTAGATACATAATTAACATTGAAACAATTCTAACATAATTCATTGTTATGTACTTAACGTTAAACATGTCAAATATGTAACTACGATTGAATGTGCCAACTTACTTGATGAGAATTGCCGTGGTATAATCTTATTTCTATGTTTTCATTTAACTCTCTAAGTCATTCTATGTTTACTCTACATATATCAGTTAAGTTTGATCGAACGAATGTACGTTCGTTCAAGTAAAAAACAACGGTTTATGTTTCAGCCTAATCTGTATTGTTGTTGCTGTTTTCTAAGCTCAGCTCACTGACACTCGGACTCATACACCAATGTCTGCATTCACAAGGCAATGTTTGCATGAGAACATTAGAAATAATAAGTACTTAATGACTTATTTTTTGCTTGCTGTGAGAGTAGACCTTGATCTTATTGATTTAAATATGTTCATTAGCTGTGTTCTTTTCGTCCCTTATATCGTTGACGTATATATGGTACGAAAATAACGCATCGGCGCTTAGCAAAATCTGATTGGTAACACTTTCATAAAATATAAAATTGTGGACCCTTCTTAATTAAAAGAGTTGTGTTTATTTATCATTCCGTTTGTATCTCATTTATGTTTTCAACATAACAGTAACGTTTTTTTGAAAGCATGTTAGCATTCCAGAAAAAACAAAATTTTCAAACATATTTCAGACATATGTCAAGTCTGTATATATAAAGCATTGTTAAAAGATCCATCGAATTCTTATACGTTAAAATTAGTAATCTTTCATTGTAATAAATATGAAATAGCCTTATTTTAATAATAGCCTTGTCATATCGAATGTGAAATCTAGCTGAAAGGACATAATTTCTATTTTCAAATGTCAAATGTGTATGGGATCTGACATTTGTAAATCGACCTTATGTCATTAAGGCTAGATTTTGCATGCTGTGTGACAAGGCTATAAGGAAATGATAAGGCAGGAATTTCGTGATGGAATTTTTGAAAATGTACTATAATTTTATTCTTTTTTCATTATCATGAGATTTTCTATGGGAGAAGAATGTATCATGTGTATATGGTTATTTTTTTTTGTAATTACACATACTTTGCTTTTGGAATTGTAACGTGTCCCGGATAGCCACTGAAGTGGGCTAACTTTGGCTAACTTTCAGGGACTGGTCCCAACCCATCACTTCAGCCCAGGGACAAGCACCAATTAGTCAACAAAAACAAATGCAAGTGTACTACACAAGACGACATACTAAAGAGGGAGAAGAGATGCTAATTCTCAACATAGACAACTATCTATCTATCATGACCATAGACAACTATCCTTTTAGTTTTACCCCCATGGTCCTATTCATGCCCACACACCTTAACATACCGCCTCATATTAGCAATCCCCCTTCTAAATAATTAAGCCAACATTATGGTTTCCTTACACTTAATTATATAATTTATTATAACTACTTTCCTAGTACAAAATCTTTCTCTTAAAGTAACGTGAGTTTTGTCAGGGGCTGAGGTAGATCAGTCGTCTCCAGGGTCAACTCAAGGAACCACAAACCTTAAGTAAGAACACAAGTGATTTAGCCTCTTGGCCGTACAAATCCAAATCTTTATTGTTTAAATTCTATATTACAATCTACTTTTGTATTCGACAAATTCGGCCCTGGTGTGCCTGATGGGGCCTGCTATGCCGGACGGGGCCTGGTGTGCCTGATGGAGCCTGGTATGCCTGATGGGGCCTTGTTTGCCTGATGGTTTTCGAGCGTTCGGTGACTTCGGGACTCAGCAAACGGGTGATGTCGGGATTCGGTAAACTGTGGTTCGGCGAAATGACGGGGTGATTCATAAATACTTAATAGCTAATTACTAGTACCAACTACTGTGGTCGCGGAAGCGAACAAATCGCGGAAGCGGACGAACCGCGGAAGCGAACGAATCGCGTTAACTAACTACTGTGTATGCGAATAAACCGCGAAAGCGGACGAATCGCGTTAACTAGCTACTGTGGTGTGAATTAATCGCTGAAGCGGACGAACAGCGGATGCGAACGGATCGCGTTAACTAGCTACTTTGTTTGCTAATAAATCGCGGAAGCGGACGAACCGCGGATGCGAACCAATCGCGTTAACTATCTACTTTGTTTGCGAATAAATTGCGTATGAACCACGGGGCGAATCTGTGACGTTAACTTTAGACAAGTTGTTTCGACTGCGGTCAATGCCACAAATCTAAAGGGTGATTTTTTAAAAGCTGTAGGAAAGTTTTTCAAAAAAAAACACATAAAATTCAGAAAAATGCATGAAATCTCTATTTGAATCAATAGTACGGTCCATATAATTTAATGTTTGAAGATTATTTCATGCAAATGTTGACCTTGACCGCGCCTCAAATGGTCCATCCGCTTAGTCCAATTTTGGCATTTCCACGTTTTTGAGTAAAAGAGGCCCAATTGCTACGAACGGCGACGAATCGATAATTGATGGTCATCATTAACACTGGCCGATACAGCTTTGATATTTTCTTCAGTTCGCACTCTACGTAAATGTGTTGGTGGTTTAATGTCCAACAATGTAAATTTGGTGCGAAATTTAGTCACAAATAGCCCGAATAGCCGCTTCAGTGGGTCGATTAAACTGACCATAAAATGGAAGTGCGCGATGAACTTTCTTAACAGAGCACGCATTTTGATAATAAAATTCAATAATTTGCATGCGTTGTTCCTTTATAAGACGTTTCATGGTTAAATTATACACCAAACTGAAGATGTTTGACAGTGAAACAAAACACGAAACGTGTATCAGCTGTTTAAACCAGTGTTGCCAAAAAGATAATAGTTAAAAAATCACCCTTTACTATTGCGCGTCTATTTCTAGCGACACTGATTTACGATTTTGGTTGCTCAAAGTCAACATGAAGTACATTTGGTACAATGAACTTAATGAGAATTACTGTCATAGAGTTTATTACGTACCACATTAAATATTAATTTGTCATACACACTCTGTGCCTTTTGAGTGGTTTCATTTCTATGTCGTCAACGTATGTTTGTTGTGGGGATGGGGATTGTAGTCTTCGAAAAAGGGCGGGGGAGCTACGTAGACTGTATGATGATTTGTTTTTGTTTGCCGTCAGTAATCGTTTGACCTTTTTGACCTGGTAGGGCCTGGTGTGCCTGATATGGCCTGGTATGCCGGACGGGACCTGGTATGCATGATGGGGCCTGGTGTGCCTGATGGGGCCTGTTATGCCTGATGGGGCCTGGTGTGCCTGATGGGCTTAGTATGCCTGATGGTTTTCGAGCGTTCGGTGACTTCGGGATTCAGCAAACGGGTGATGTCGGGACTCGGTAAACGGCTGTGGTTCGGCGAAATGACGAGGTGATTCATAAAGACTTAATACCTAATTACTAGTACAAACTACTGTGGTGCGAATTAATCGCTGAATCGGACGAACCGCTGATGCGAACGAATCGGGTTAACTAGCTACTTTGTTTGCGAATAAATCGCGGAAGCGGACGAACCGCGGATGCGAACCAATCGCGTTAACTATCTACTTTGTTTGCGAATAAATTGCGGATGAACCACTGGGCGAATCTGTGACGTTAACTTTAGACAAGTTGTTTCGACTGCGGTCAATGCCACAAATCTAAAGGGTGATTTTTTAAAAGCTGTAGGAAAGTTTTTCAAAAAAACACATAAAATTCAGAAAAATGCATGAAATCTCTATTTGAATCAATAGTACGGTCCATATAATTTAACGTTTGAAGATTATTTCATGCAAATGTTGACCTTGACTGCGCCTCAAATGGTCCATCCGCTTAGTCCAATTTTGGCATTTCCACGTTTTTGAGTAACAGAGGCCCAATTGCTACGAACGACGACGAATCGATTAATGATGGTCATCATTAACACTGGCCGATACAGCTGGGATATTTTCTTCAGTTCGCACTCTACCTAAGTGTGTTGGTGGTTTAATGTCCAACAATGTAAATTTGGTGCGAAATTTAGTCACAAATAGCCCGAATAGCCGCTTCAGTGGGTCGATTAAACTGACCATAAAATGGAAGTGCGCGATGAACTTTCTTAACAGAGCACGCATTTTGATAATAAAATTCAATAATTTGCATGCGTTGTTCCTTTGTAAGACGTTTCATGGTTAAATTATACACTAAACTGAAGATGTTTGACAGTGAAACAAAACACGAAACGTGTGTCAGCTGTTTAAACCAGTGTTGCCAAAAAGATAATAGTTAAAAAATCACCCTTTACTATTGCGCGTCTATTTCTAGCGACACTGATTTACGATTTTGGTTGCTCAAAGTCAACATGAAGTACATTTGGTACAATGAACATAATGAGAATTACTGTCATATAGTTTATTACGTGCCGCATTGAATATTAATTTGTCATACATACTCTGTGCCTTTTGAGTGGTTTCATTTGTATGTCGTCAACATATGTTTGGTGTGTTGATGTATCAATATTATGTGTGTGTGTTGGTCCAGGCATGTTTTATAGGGGGGGGGGGTATTATTAAAGTGATGTAGGAGTAATTCTGTCCGTACAGAATCAGAAATATTCTGTCACGTTACACTATCTTCAACACTTCTCCTTAATGACTTTTGACTAATGATTTTACTTTACTATACAAACAAAAACAAAAAAACTCTCACCAACACTACAACGTTCCCTTTAAATGTGACTTATTTTGACTCTGCGGCTTTATGTTACCAAATATTATCCTATCTAATAGAGCTTTGTTAAATTAGATTTCTCGGACCAATTTATCTGAATAGTTACTTATCACTCCGTACTATGGAACCTTGCAACCCCTATTACAATTATCACTCGTTGCTCAGAATTTTAAGATTAACTAAAACTAGAAATCCTATTTACGAAACTTAACCTATAAATACCTTCTAAACTACTCTTAATCCTATTCGTTATTTTACTTTATTTAAATTTTAAGTTATTTTTTTATACCCTCCACCTCCAGGATGGGGGTATACTAACTTTGTCATTCCGTTTGTAACACCTTGAAATATCGACCTGAGACCCTGTTTGTTTCTAAGCCTTGCCTTTCGTTTACAAATTGACAACGTTAATGTTTCGTGTATTCAAATTCTGGTTTATTTTCACTTTGCTTTTTTTTATATGTTTGTATATGTGTATGTTACAATGGGTAGACTTAGATATAACAATTTTTCAAATTCAATATGTGTTTGTTTTAATTGTATTTTAATATTATTGTTGCGATTTTAATTAGCGTAGTATTTTATTAGGTATCGATATTTTTAGATTAGTTTAGTTTAATACAGTAGTTTAAGTAGAGTATTGAAAATGTAGATCACACAGTAGGTTTTAAGTTTAGTTAGTTTTTAAGTTTAGTTTTTTAGGTAGCAAATAAGAATTAATTTATTTAGATTTTACTTCATCGATTTAGCACTAATTATTTTTTTTCCTTTTTTGGGTTTTAGCAAAATTAGACAAATTAGACAATAAGCCTTTTTAGAAATTCAATGTTCTATGTTCAATGTTCACAGGGTTATTTTTTTTTTTTGTTTATATGTACATAAGTAATTTTGTAATTTTTATCTTTATGTTTGTCACTGTCACGGGAGGAGAAGCGCACGAACTCGATCAATAATCATAAAAGACTGGTTTGTGTTGATGCTGTCGCCTGCAATATCGCCAAAATTCACTGCCTACAAGCGACAGCACAACAACAAACTGCTTGAGCAAAAAAAGGGAGCGAAAAGAATAAACGATTGATGCACCGCTATTCCTGCACACCCCTGCTCAAATAAATAGAGCCACACTCCGGCTCAAATAAATAGAGACACACTTCAACATTCTCCCCCCCGTGACTTGGTGACATTATTTAAAATTTTCGGTTTTATTGTAAGTTTCTTCCGATGTTCGTGGGCCCGGCGAAAACGTAGCCCAGCGCCGTCTGGTAGGCATCCACAACTCCGAGCCCAGTAGGTGATACCCCATCTCGACGAATCACAGCATAGACATCGACCCCCAGTTCAACATATACGGGGTGTTGCAGCACGGATCCACGTCTGCAAGGGAATGACGTCCGAAGTCCCTCGTTGGGTCTTCTATTTTAGGGTCAGAATAGGGTCGTCGTGGCAGCTCCTCGGTGATTAGAGCGTCAACCCTGAATATTTGCGTATCCCTTTCATGCCTCGACCTTAGTTTGAAGGAGGCAAAGCGATGATTCTGGCGGCGAAAAGTCGTCAGCCCCAACCGGCTGCACGTCGATGAGGCAATTCGTGACACCACCGCCGACTGACATAGCAGGACCCTCATGGATGACCAAGTGTCACGACTATCCATGATTCGCACCATGGCCGTAGGTACGAACACGGTCGCTCGCAGATAGGCTACATCCGTGGGACTGTCAGGCCTGAGAAAAATGGCGAGGTGCGGCGCCCCATGTAGCAGTGTGTGGTGTCGTCTATCGCAGTCGTGGCAACCCGTTAAATTTTGACAGTCCGGAGCCAAATGACTGCGGGCCAAGCAATTTCGACAATATCCGCGCCTTTCGACCACCTCGTAACGCCTTTGTGGAGTCATTTGCCTGAAGACGTGGCAAGACCGTATAGCATGGTCCTCCTGACAAATGCCACAGGAGAATTTCCAGTCGGCGGGGCGACGCCCTTGATCCTGGTGGCGCTGGTTGCTTCGGTCGAGACGCTGGTTGCTTCTGGACGCTCATTTCGACGACGACGTTCAGGAGACCTGTCCTGCCGTGGTAGATAGCCAGCCATTACTAAAAGTACATAAAAAATTGTGTGAGTGTTGAATTTGATAGGTGATGGAGATGAAAAATATAGTCAGTTCGAAAATAATTTGACCGTCTTTGTAATGGGCCGACTTATTACGCCGCTAGCAGTCCGTATATCTACTACGCGTATATTTTGGTCGAGTCCCGGGTACGTTTTCTCTATTCGTCCTAGTTTCCATTCATTTGGAGCTAGCCTTTCATCTTTTATGACAACAAGATCGTTAACCTTTACATTATCCTGTTGGTACTTCCATTTGTTTCTTCTATGCAATTCGTTAAGATATTCCGCTTTCCATCTCTGACATAAGTGTTGCGAAATGATTCTCAGGCGTTTCCATCGATTGGCGAATGTGATGTCTTCTTCAGATATATCTGGTTCCGCAGGGGCAAGCATGGAAGTACCGATCAGAAAATGTCCTGGTGTTAATGGAGATAGATCATTTGGGTCGTCGCTAGCGAAACTTAGGAGTCTGGAATTTAGACAAGATTCAATTCGAGTCAATATTGTAGAAAATTCTTCAAAAGTGAAATTCATCTTTGGCATGACCTTACGTAGATGAGTTTTGAAAGATTTAACCCCTGCCTTCCAAAGTCCGCCCATATGCGGAGCACCTGGAGGGATGAATTTCCATTCTAAGTTTTGATGGGTATTTTGTTGAAGGGGGGCCACCTGAATTTGCTTTAGAAATGCAATTCGGTCCTTTTTCAGTATTTCCGCAGCACCCACAAAATTTGTTCCATTATCGGAGTATATACGAGCTGGACATCCGCGACGACCGATGAGCAAGAGCTGCTAGGAAAGATTGGGTCGATAAATCGATTGTGGGCTCCAGATGTATTGCCTTTGTGGCGAAGCACACAAAAATGCATACATAACCTTTCGTGATAAGGCAAGCACGGCCTGTAAAGTTTTTAATAGTAAAGGGGCCTGCAAAGTCAACTCCCGTGTTGTTGAATGGTCGAGTAATTTTGTGTGTAAACTCTACCAGCAACTGAGACAATTTGGCATCATAAGGTAGTAGAATTGGATGCCGTTCGTTATAAGTTAAAGCAGGTACAAGACGACCGTTTGATCTGATAATTCCCCTTGAGTCAAGAAAGGGGTTTAATGTCAGGAGATGGCTGCTTGGTGGAATTCTAGTCTTTTGTGTTAACGCTTGATGTTCTGGGGCAAAATAGTGTTTCTGGGTTTCCTTGATAAGCCGAGTCTTAATATCTCGGATTTCTTCTACTGTTATTTCCTGAGAGGAAATTCTCAGATGATTCCGATTTTTACCCGTATTTTTCCACAATCGTAGCGCATAAGATAAAACTTTATAAGCGCGAGATAAAGACGAAAATCTATTCAAGGGGTCTTCAAATGTTGTTGTGGCGAATACTTTAAGTGGCTTTGATTCCAGGCTTGTTTCTTGTATTGGCTTGTTCACAGGCCATTGGTTTTTTGACAAATTTAACCATAGAGGGCCATGCCACCACAAATTGTGGGATTGCAAATCAACAGGTGAACAACCACGACTTGCAATGTCAGCTGGGTTGTCTTTGGAGTCTACATGTTGCCATTTGGCCTCACCAACACAATCTAGAATTTCCGAAATACGATTACCCACAAATGTACTCCAAGAACAAGGTGGTTTGTTTAGACAGGCCAGGACAATAGTTGAATCGGTCCAATAATATGTTGAAACTTGTTCAAGTCGAAGATTTGGAATAACAGCAGCCGACAAATTAGCCAACAGAACTGCTCCACAAAGTTCAAGTCGAGGAAGAGAAACCTTTTTGATTGGTGCCACGCGAGTCTTAGCCGCTAGAAGAAAGGTATGTGTTATGTTGGGATTATTTTCAATCCTAATATAAATGGCGGCTGCATATGCAATCTCCGAGGCGTCACAGAAGCCATGAATTTCAACTCGACTCTCTTTTGTGAAACGAATCCAGCGAGGAATAGCGATTGTGTTGATTGCCGGGCAGGCTTTTACAAATTTCTGCCAATTAAGTTGTGTCCAGGATGTAACACATCGTTGAGACTTTTCTTATTTGACGAGGAGCTAGATGCATTAAAGACAACTCTAAGCTTTGTTGTTATTCGATCTGGCTTTACAACGGCATGATGCGGTAAGTAGTAGTGAGGTGATTTCTCCATTTCCAAGGGCGAGATTTTTCTCATGTGTCCTAACTCCAGATACTCTAGAATGGCTTTATCATACTGCTCTTTTAATTCCGGTGTTTTCTGAAGTTTTTTCTCCATTCTATAATATTGGGCTAATGCAATATTTCTGGATGCGCCTAGTTCCTCACAAGTATTGAACGGTAGTGTTACAATATATCTTCCCGTACTATCTTTTCGGGTCGTATTCTTATAATTTTCTTCACAAAATTTATCAGCCTCAGATCTCAAAACCTTTTTTGGGGTTTCCTCCACCTCCCAAAATCGTGTTAAAATTTTCTCAATGGAAATTGTGTTGTATAGTGATATGCGACTGCTATTCTGCATTTCATGTGTCATGGGTCCTCCAACAATCCATCCAAATACAGTTTTTTGGGCCAGAAGTGGTCCGACTGATTTCATAGGAATCCCCATTGTGTAAATTAAGGGTCCTATGTCTATTCCAATAAGAATATCAACGGGTTGGCTTGCGTAGAATCTAGGATCTGCTAGTTCAAGGCTGGTAGCATCGCGAATTTGAGTTATATCCAAAGTTTTTGGAGGCAAATTCGATGGTAAATTCTTCAAAACGGGTGCCCAAACTTCTAGTTCAAAGCGAGGGTCTAGACGTGAGCAAAGCGTAAAAAGACAGGATTTTGATGAAGTTTCAGAAACTATTTGGCTTAACCCTGTTACGTGAGTTAAGTTTCTTTTAGTTGGAAGACTCAAACGGTTTTTCAATTTTTCCGAAATGAATGTTGATTGTGATCCAGGATCTATAATAGCCCTGGCATCATACCGATGACCTCGAGATTCAATTTGCACAACGGCAGTAAAAAGCAAAGTTTCGGTAGGATTTGGTATGCTGGATTGATTTTTCTGAAGGGTCAAGGCGGTAATATTAGCTGGTGTTGAAACTTCGGTGGACTGTATTAAAGTTGCTAAGGCTGTCGCACTGGTACTAGGACGTGCTTCTTCTCTAGGTTTTTCTTGAGCCCCGGCTTGGGTCGCAGTTACCTTATGGAGCGTAGTGTGATGTTTTAAATTGCATTCGCGACACTTGTAGGGATTTCTGCAATCTTTAACTCCATGGTTTGAGGAGAGGCAATTATAGCATAAATGGGAAATTTTAACTACATGAATCCGATCATTTATGCTTTTTTCCAAAAATTTTGAACAATCTCGTAAAAAATGCTGTGCCTTACAAAGGGGGCAACACACATCCTTTTTTACATAATTTTCATTGTTTGGTTTTGAATTAGCACGTTGTTTCGTATTTTGAAATTTTGTTGAAACATTAGTTTGAAATGATTGTATCGATTTTTTCTTCTTGCCATAATCAGATCTAGACTGACTATACCTTGAAGTCGAAGGTTTTATATTACCAACTGATTCTAGGGTCTTAAATTTGTGTGTCAAAAACGAATCAAATTCAGACCATGTTGGGAGAGTCGCACAATTTTGTAATTTATTCTCGAATTCTTCTAAGAAATTCCGAGGTAGCTTTGTTGAACTGAGATATATCAAGATCGGATCCCAATTATTTGTTTCAATTTTGAGCGATTTCAAAGTTTGAACACAACTGTTGACTGTACGTTGCAACTTTTGAATAGTTGAACTGGAGTCAATCGAGACGAAAAGTAAACTAAAAAGTATCTTAAGTTGTTCGTTTACTTGCATTCGTTTGTTTTCGTACCTGTCTACTAAATTTTTCCAGGCTATGTCAAAACCCTCATTGGTTAAAGGTACGTGGCTAATTATTTCCCGCGCTTCTCCCGCGGTTTTTTGGGTTAAATGAAATAATTTTTCAACCTTGCTCAATTTAGAGTTGTTGATGTAAATTGCAGAAAATAAATCTCTAAAGGTGGGCCACTTGTTGTACCCTCCTTGAAATGTATCTGTATCACACGGTGGTAATCTTGAAACGGGCGCAAAATCCATTTCCGTAGTAACCTTCTGTTGATTTTGTGATTGACGTGAACGTTTCTCCTCTGAATGTTGTTCCTCCAGAGTCTGTATTTCATCATTCAGCGAACTTAGGACGCGTTTATAGCTTGCCAACGATTCCTTGTAATGGGTCCGCAGTTTTGACTTGTCTATTGCTTTTTCATCCTTTTCTGCAACTCGATCACGGCACTCCAAATACGATTTCTTTACTTGGTCCCATAGCGAGTTGAGTTCCACTCTCGTTACCTCTAACGCATGGATATTTTCTTCCGTCTTGGTGACTGAGTACACACTCTCAAAATCGATGAGGTCATTCACACAATTAACAAATTTGTCGCATAAAATTGTGTCCATTATGAATGTTTAAAGTTTTGTCTTTAATAATTTTTTTTGATATTGTAAAAAACCAAGAAAAACTTTTTCTACTTGAATTTTTCAAAATTCTGGAATTTTTAAATTTTGTCAAATTTCCGACAAAAATTTTCCAAAAAAAACTAATTTCAAACAACTGGACTTAAGTGCATTGCCAGTGGGAGCTATACTGATGCTCACCCAGAAAATATCGAAATTTACCGTTTAGGCAACTTTTTCAAAAATTGCCAACAATATTTTTTATTTTCGAAAATTCGGAGTTAGGCTATTTTGAAAGTTAGCAAAAGGAAAAATTCACGCGTGTTATATTGCTTGTAGTATGTGTGTGTGTGGGTCACCAATAATTTCGAGAAAAGACAAAAAACACCAACGGTAACAAAAAGGGTCAACAGCCTGGCATGACAGAATAGCGCAAAACGAAATTTTTATCGACAGCTCGTAAATGTTCTGATGTTTGTATGTATGCCCTCTACCTTCGCTGCAGGACAAAACAGGACAAGTCCATTAATCGAAAATATTTTTTCCAATTTTTTTTTTTTAACGTTCCGCTAGCGACGAGGGTCAAAATTACAGTCGAGTTAAATGGTCGTGGTCATAAGTTATTTCCAACAAACAGTCGGGTTAAAGGTTTCCGTCAATCCGTCCAGGCATATAATTTAAATTTCAATATAGCGCAAATCTACTATTAAGCACGTAGCAACAAGTCCATTCGATACAGGGACCGAATTTGGCAGTAGCAATGAGCAGCCATACAGTACTTTTATGTGGAGCAAAGTATGTGGCACCCTTTATCTCTTGTTTTTGCGTGCTTAGATGTATGTACTTACTGCCTTTTCCTTGTATATAGGGACTTGGGTATGTGGTTGTGCGGGGTACCTGCTATCTCCTTCTTCTGCCTGGTGTACTGTTGTTGCTGTTGACGTTGCTGCCCGGGTCCGAGGTTGCTGTAGTTGTTGATGCTGGAAGTGTTGTCGCTGTAGTTGATGACGCTGAAACTATTGTCGCTGTAGCTGTAGCCAAGAAAACCGCGAACAAGTCGTCTTTTTCACCGTTATAACGGTTTCTTGTTTGTCTCACTTTTCGTATTTTTCTTTTTTCAAAATTTTGTGCACCGTAACTGTATTTCTTTTGTTTTTGTATCACCGGCTCACAGATTTATAGGATTCACTTGTTCTTCAATTGATTTTGTCCGTTCGACTCACAATGTTTTTGATGTTATTCCGAATTTAGCATAAAAAACTAAGTAAGCGCGTATCAAATTTTTCACGCACCATTCGTTGTTATTTTTATTATTATTATTTTTTTTCACACAAAATATTGATTTTGATTTTTTCAAAAAAAAAGACTTAGTCTTTTTTGCACTTTCTCTCGAAAATAGGGGTGGGTTTTTAATATTTGTGTGTGCTCTTTTAATAATTTAAAAAGAACAACAACACAACAACACAAATACGGTTCGAAGTGGACCAAATGTTTGTTTCTAAGCCTTGCCTTTCGTTTACAAATTGACAACGTTAATGTTTCGTGTATTCAAATTCTGGTTTATTTTCACTTTGCTTTTTTTATATGTTTGTATATGTGTATGTTACAATGGGTAGACTTAGTTTTAAGTTTAGTTAGTTTTTAAGTTTAGTTTTTTAGGTAGCAAATAATAATTAATTTAATTTAGATTTTACTTCATCGATTTAGCACTAATTATTTTTTTTCCTTTTTTTGGGTTTTAGCAAAATTAGACAAATTAGACAATAAGCCTTTTTAGAAATTCAATGTTCTATGTTCAATGTTCACAGGGTTATTTTTTTTGTTTATATGTACATAAGTAATTTTGTAATTTTTATCTTTATGTTTGTCACTGTCACGGGAGGAGAAGCGCACGAACTCGATCAATAATCATATCATGATGCTGTCGCCTGAAATATCGCCAAAATTCATTGCCTACAAGCGACAGCACAACAACAAACTGCTTGAGCAAAAAAAAGGGAGCGAAAAGAATAAACGATTGATGCACCGCTATTCCTGCACACCCCTGCTCAAATAAATAGAGCCACACTCCGGCTCAAATAAATAGAGACACACTTCAACAGACCCTATAAAGTATATATTCTTGATCGTCATAAAATTCTAAGATGATCTAGCCATGTCCGTCCGTCCGTCTGTTGAAAGCACGCTAGCATCTAAACGAAAGGAGCTAGAACGTTCAAATTTTCCATAAATGGTAGATCGGTTGGGATTGAAATGGGGCGAAATCGGCCCAAAGGGAAAAATTTTTCCCTCACAAGCACTAAAAATACCCATAATAATCCCTAATATTTTAGCGTATTTAAGCATGTTTTTTGAATATGTGTGTTTATATTTGCTTGATATTTGGTACGCGCATTCCCCTTATAGCAAAACCGTGTACCATAAAGTGATTCTTATTTGTAGGGGTGAAATGGGGCAAAAAAGGGATAAAAATGGTACATATTAAACGACAACAGCTAGAAACACGAAATTCGGTGTGTACATTCCTCTAATTGAGTAGATACATAATATAAAAGTATGTTTTCCAAATTCGTACTTTTAAGGGGTAAAATAGGAATAGAGGGATAAAAATGGTACCAACCAAAAGGCTGTACCTAGAATAATGAAATTCGGTGTATACATTTCTCTGATTGCATAAATAAGTAAAATCCACGGATTTTTCAAAATTCGTACTGTTTGGGGTTAAAATGAAAAAGGGGATAAGAATAGTACCAATCTAATGACCGCAGCTAGAGTTATGAAATCCGGAATATACATTCCTCTGAGTGTGTAGACACGGAAAATAAACTTTCGAAATTCGTACTTTTTGGGGTTAAAATGAAAAAAGGGGATAAAAATAGTACCAATCAAATGACCGCAGCTAGAGTCATGAAATTCGGAGTATACATTCCTGTGACTGCGTAGACACGGAAAATAGACGAATTTTTTGAAATTAGTACTTTCAAGGGATACAATGGTACGGAGGGATAAAAAATAGTTCCAACTAAACTACTACAGCTAGAATGATGAAATTCTAATTGCGTAGAAACGTCAAGGGGGTAAAAATGGTACCAACCAAATGGGAGCAGCCGGAATCATGGAATTCGGTGTATACATTCCTCTGACTGCATAGACACGCAAAATAAAAAGTTTTTTTCCAAATTCGTACTTTTTCTTTTACGGCAAAAATTGGTTGAATCATGAAGTTGGGTTATTTTGCACTATGTACGTCTGATAATGGATTTTCAAAATTTGTACTTTTGGAATTAAAATAGAATGGAAATACAACCAACTGTAGGACCCACTATCTACCAATATTTATGGCTTTGCAAATATAAATATAAGAATATTTATTTTTTGAATTGATGTATTGGTAGCATTACCTTATTAGTGTGGTTTGAAATAATTAAAATATTATATTTATTTATAAAATTAATTTTTCAATATTTGTATTTGTTTTGGTTTTTCTATATTAAAAAAATATATTTTCCTGTAATATTACTGCACTTCTACGAAAACTGACAACCTCTGTGGAATGCAATCCATCGTGGAGGGTATATAAAGTTCGGCCCGGCCGAACTTAACGCCGTTTTTACTTGTATCTTTTAGGATTGATGTGCGGTCTTTGCTTTGATTTTTTGGAAATCCTGTTAAAGCGGTTTCTTTGGAATCTTCGGCCCGGTAGGTTTCACATGTATTAAAATTATTATTCTGTTACTTTATTAATCTATGGATTACCCATGTACTTGTAGGTGGCCTTTTTCGCCGAGATTCCTCGAAATCTTGAAATTCAAATTTACTGGCGAGGCGATTTCTCACCCGGACTTCCTTCCAATGGCTTGGTTGTTTATCGCGAAACACACCTTAGTTCCCCACAAAAGTATTCCTAGCCCCCTGTAGCGGCTCCGTTGGCTTCCTGTTACCAAAAGCAAAAGATAAGTAAACTAACTCACAAACGTTTACTCACTTTATTAATTTGAAAACACAATCCGAATATTTTCAGATTTCCTGTTCGCAGTTGTGGCTCACTATTGGATTTTACACTGCAATCATTTAAATAAATATTAATTTCAACATTTTTATGGTTATGTGTCACTAACTTGTGTAAAACTGATGGTATGTGAAGACACAAAAAAAACACGACTGCGCAACCCTATAGCTTTTGATGCACTCAACCGCTTAAAATCAACTGCGATGCTTTCCCATGCTTTTGCCCTCCAAAATACATGAAATCGGACATCTTTCTTTTATTTTCTAGCCCTTCCCTTTTTAAAAATGGAGCTGAATTTCGTCAATTTGTGCCGGGTTTTATGCCACGGATTTTGACTCAAAACTCCGTAGTAAATTTTCGCGGGTTTTTAAATTCATGAATGAATTAATCTACCATCCCGGACACTATTGCAGTGATTCGGCATCCCAAAAGCACATCGGTTGTTTCATTATATATTTTGCCTATGTGGCAATATTAACAGCTGTCAGTCACGCTGCCTTCAATTAATTTACATTTTTTCTGTCGACATGCTGGGACTTTTGGTAAGTATTTATTTTATGTTTTTACTGATTTCTTATATTATTTTGTATATTTCTTCTAAATAGGCCTCCAGTTGAATCACTCCCTGTCTTATGTATCTAAATGGCTAAGTATCGTTCCATGTATTACTACAGATAATTATCTAATAATTTTTTCCCTTTTTTCAGGCTACTCTATTTCAGGTACCGGCTCTGCTGCTGACCACTCCATACATGACGAGGGCTGAGGTCAGTAGCATCCACTAGGAATATCTTCGGGCATGATTGACCACCCCTAAGAAGACAAGGGCTGAGGTCAGTCCGCCAACAAAAATGTTTTACGTTTGTAGTGCATAGCTGACCACCCCATACAAAACGAGGGCTGAGGTCAGCCGAATTACACCCGGGTGTCCAACGTTCAACTTGGATTCGAGGCCGCCACGTAGGCGTAAAGGTCTCATTGCTGCGAAGCTCCACGCACGAAGGAACGGGGGGAACTTCCACACCCTGAATACTATATAGCCGGGCTTTGTCAAGGTAAGTAATTTCATTTTATTAGTGACTTGTGAATGTGGCAACTCTAACCCCCCTTAATCCTGACTGTGTCTTGTTATGGTTATGGCAATTCGAGGTGGTACATTAAAAATCTTACTAGTGTTACTTTTAGGGACGCTTTAGGGTATTTTTCATCTGTTTTCAACGTTGCCACCAGACTTGTCCGGGTATCTCCGCCTAACGTTTCCTTATTGCACTTTTCATTTTGGCCTCTTATAGAACCACATGATTGTAAAACCATCAAAACAGGGACGAATACAAACATAGACTTAGAACTATATTGCACTCCTACCCTATATTGCACTAGATTTTGTATAATCACAGATTATTTGTTCACATTAGGCTTTAATGTCTTTTGAATGAAAAATGACAATGGATTTGATTTGCAGATTTTCTCACTAGTACATATTATTTTCTATAGGTTTCGCAATACGACATTTCAGGTATGTCTTGCAGAACTTTGCGTTGATATTCTTCTTGAAAGCGCTAAGTACATGGTTCTTCCGATAGACCTCTTGACCCGGAACAAATCTTTTGGTTCGCGCTCTTTCATTGTACCTTTTTGCACTTTCTTCATAAGCTTCATGAATATTATTTTGGATCTTATCTCGAACTAGTTTTGGCATATCTTGTTTTGGTAAATGATCAACTTGGTGATCTATAATGGATTTAAGTTTTCTAGCAAGTTTATAATCAGCTCCGTTAGTGAACATATTGTATCCAAAGAGCGCAAAAAATGGTGTTACACCATTGGCGGAATGTATGGATATGCTCAACGTATATTGGATCTCCGATAGGTACAAATCCCATTCGCGTTGATCCTGTTCTAAGTAGGTCCGGATTGCTGTCAATGCGGACTGATTAACCCTTTCGGAAGCATTCGATTGGGGAAATAGACTGCTGTTCCGATATGGGGGTTTTGGTCATGCCCTCAAAATTTTTACTTACAAATTGCTGCCCATTATAGCTGTGTATGGAACATCTCTTGAACCAAAAATTGAACAACATTTTTCGAAGTGGCCTCCTTCATAGCTTTTAAGAAGGTAAACTTCAAAAAATGATCAACGACAATTAAAATGTATGTATTCCCATTTTTGGAAATGTATGTATTCCCAATGAAGTTAAGACCGAATGACCATTTCAGAAAATATATATCGATTTTCTAGGTAAATATAATCGATATATATTTTCTGAAATGGTCATTCGGTCTTAACTTCATTGAGGTGTGTTATATCCTCATCAAGAGGTGTGTTATATCCTCAGGAATCCACAACTTCCACGGATATTCTTGAAACTCTTCGCATCTCCCGAGTCCAGTTCTTTTATAAACCTTCCCCTCACTTATTTTCAAGTCTGGTAATTTATCCTGATTATGCTTAATATTTTGTATTAATTCCAAATACTGTTCATCTTCGAATGCCGTTGTCTCAAAGTCGAAAACGGAATCACCGTCTAGCTCATCCGCGACTACATTTTCAATGTTGAAGTCGAATGCCTGAATATGGAGAGACCATCCAATCTTCCGCTCAAGTCTCTTAGAGACATTAGCCACTTCAGGCTAGCATGGTCCGTGATCACTGTGAACTTCTTCATCTCCACGTAGGGTCTAAATCTTTTTACTGCTAGTACCGCCGCTAAACATTCTTTTTCGGTTACTGAATAGTTTCTCTGGCATTGGTTCAATTTCTGAGAATAAAATGCTATCGAATTTTCATCTTCATTGCTATTTTTTTGGAAACAGCACCTACGCCAAATTCTGAATCATCACATTTGATGTAAAATCGTTTGTTGAAGTCTGGATGGCGGAGAACCGGGGCTGTAGTAAGAGCATGTTTCAAAGTGTCAAATGTCAAACTTTTTGCCCTTTTTTAAGGTATCGGATAAGACAACAGGTATGGAAGCAAAATCCTTGATGAATCAGCGGTACCAGCCCGCTGTACCTAGGAAACTTCTCACTTCCCTTGGGGTCTTGGGTAATCTAATTCTTTGAATGGCGCAACTGTTTCTGGATCCGTCTTGAGCATGCCACCTGCAAAAATAAATCCGAGATATCGTAACTCACGGAAACAAAACATAGATTTCTTTAGGCTGATGGTCAAGTTGGCCTTATGCAAACACTCTGGCACTTGGCCCAATATTCTCAAATGGGTTTCAAATTCATCTGCGATAATCAAAAGATCGTCGAGATATATAAAGACATTTGACTTGAGCCTGCCCGGAATCACCTTGTCCATTAGTCTGCATAATCTCTGAGCCGCATTACATAGACCAAACGGCATCACCCGAAACTGGTATAGAGGGCGACCTGGGATAGTAAATGCTGTGTATGGTCTGGCCTCTTCCTCGAGCTCTATTTGCCAGAAAGCGAATTTCACGTCTACACTACTGATATAGTGCGTCTGGTCTATGCGAACCAGGATTCCGTCAATGTTTTGGAATGGATATATGTCTTTAATGGATAAGGCATTTAGCTTCCGGGCGTCCAGGCAGAACCTATTTTTCCCGGGCCTTCGGACTACCGTAGTCCGGTTGCTCCAGAGACTATCGCTCTCTTCTATAACATTTAGGGCAATCATATTATCAATTTCTTGATATACGATGTCCTGTACTGCTGGGGAGAGTGGGTAATGTTTATCGTTTACCGGCAATGCCCCTTTAACTAATTTTATGTTGTGCCGTTCAAGCTTTGTACACCATAATCCGTTTTCTTCAAACGAAGGAAAACTCTTTATTACTTCACTTAATTGTTTTTGTCGTTCCTCACTTAGCTCATGCATCTTTTGTTTATGATTTTCTATTGTTTCATGCATTCATGTTTGGGTCATCAATTCCGACACCTCAAAGATTTCAGGGGCAATATTAAAGACCCGCCAGAAATCAGCACCTAAATATATCTCTTGGTCCAGATGTGGACGCAAATAGAAAGTTATCGAACGTCTTTCATTTTTATAATCCACATCGGTTTCTACTTTGCCAAGAATGCGGTGATTTTGGCCTGATGCTCTTCTCACGTTAGTATATAATGGATGTATATCAATGGAAAACTCTTGCATGATCTTCCTGCACTTTTTACCTAAGAGACTGACCGAATCGCCCGAATCTAGTAACCCTCTAAATGCCATACCGTTCAGCAAGATCTCGGCATAAGGACGGGGATCACTTCCATGACATATCTTTCTTATTGAATCACATACCATCTTCTTGTTTGTTTTCGGGTTTTTAATCTAACTTGGCTTATGCTACTGTAGCCCTTGGCTTCTTACGTAAGAAATGTCTCTCAGCTTCTAAACACTCGATTCACAAATGATCTGAAGAAGACACCGACATTGGAAAGACAATCTTCGCAATCCTAATCATATCATATTCATTTACCGGATGAGTTAATTTCGTTCTAATTGACTTAGGCTGTGGAAAAATGAATCAATACTTTCCCCTGGTAACTGCTTCCGTTCTACTAATTCGTGCATGATGTCAAACGTGGATTTCGGGTACATATATTGTTGCTTGTGATGTCGTTGGTCTTTCTGTGATGTCGTTATTCTGATCGTAGAACCAAAACCACTCCCCTGCGGCTCCTGTTACAAGAACATGGAAGTCACGCATTATCTCAGACTACGGAATACGGTATCTCATCTGAATGCGTTCCAGACGGAATACAAAATCGTCTGCAGATAGGTGATTTGGATTGCCCTCAAAATTCAAACCAAAATTGTTTATTCTTATCTTTTCAGACTATTGCAAATGGTCAATCGATTGCTGCCTGTGATGGGATACATTTGACTCAGGAAGACTTGGCAATTGATATCTTACCTGATGAGGATTTGAGTTAGAGAGGCTGGCTGGGATTTCATGGAAAATTATAGTCCTGCTGTGCATGGGCATTGGTATTATTATCGGGTAAGTTCTGATTTGTAAACGTAGGTGCACTGTTAGTAGTTTGTGTCCTGAATGTAGTCGTTAAGGCTTCAATAGACTGATAAATTGGTAAAATCCCATCTCGGATGCCTTGCCTTTTATTGAATTGTCAATTGACTTCCTCATTTCTCCTACACTCAAATCAACCAAATCTGCAAGAGTCGGATCTACGTCTTCTGACTGTTGATTAGGATTTATCTGGGTTGCACCTAAGCTACTTTTAGGCGCTTTAATTGTCCCAGATTGTTAATAAGTCTCCTGATTCATTGTTATTTGAGGATTAACCATTTTCCTACAACTTTTTGTTCTGAAATAGCTATTATTCAGAAATAGCAAACTAGCATATACTAACAAAAGCATATTACAGTTTAAAACACTCTGAAATCTAACTTTTCTTCAAAACAAATATATATTCGAGATATGTGTTATCTGATTTGGCTTACTGTGTGTGCATTCTGTTGATTTTAATATGTACCTTTTTGTAAAGAATACGTCTCTTTAAGTATGTCGTTAATCACTCTACTTCAAATGGTAATTTTGAATTCCTATGATCTGAGTCCCCTTACACAATATAATCGACCACTTATTCGATTATAGTTACAAGAGTATGGAAATTCTTGTTGCGATACATTGACCTATTCAATCCCTGTACTAGGCGGTTATCGCCCAGGACTCTCCATTCTACAGAATCACTATTGAATTTACAAAAAAATAACATGCTGAGACTAACAATAGTTACAAAAACATGGAGATAAATGTAACACATAAGACAAATACCTAATTGGATTATGTTGATATTGCACTATCCCCAACTGTATTGCACGAAAAATTCTAGAGTTAGTAACCTATCCTACCTAACTTATCACACTGAAAATCAGCGTCTTCGTCTGGTCTGGTTGTTATAGTAGTATTGGACTGGTCCTATTTCTAAAACCCCCGGTGGGGTGCAAAAAGTTTACATTACCTTTGGGCGCCGTATTGTTACGTGTCCCGGATACGCACTGAAGTGGCCTCGCGTCTTGCTACGGCGAACTTTCAGGGACTGGTTCCAACCCATCACTTCAGCCCAGGGACAAGCACCAATTAATCAACAAAAACAAATACAAGCGTACTACACAAGACGACACACTAAAGAGGGATAAGAGATATTAATTCTCCACATTGCCCACCCTACCATGACCATAGACAACTATCCTTTCACTTTTTTCCCCATGGTCCCATCATGCCCAAACACCTTAACTTACCGCCCCAGATTAGCCTTCCCACTTCTAAATAATTAAGCCAACATTATGGTTTCCTTACACTTTTTTACATAATTTATTATAACTACTTTCCTCGTACAAAATCTTTCTCTTAACCTATCTTCAACACTTCTCCTTAATGACGATTTTACTTTAATATACAAATAAAAACAAAAAAAGAACTCACCAACACTAGGACCTACAACGTTCCCTTTAAATGAGACTTACTTTGAGTCTGCGGCTTTATGTTACCAAATATTATCCTATCTAATAGAGCTCTGTTAGATTAAATTTACCAATTTTGTCTGAAAATTTACTTATCACTCCGTACGATGGAACCTTGTAACCTCTATTAAAATTATCACTCGTTGCTCAGAATTCTAAGATTACATAAAACTAGAAATCCTATTTACGAAACTTAACCTATAAATACCTTATAAACTACTCTTAATCCTATTCGTTATTTTACTTTATTTAAATTTTACGTTATTCTTTTTTCTTTTAGGATTGATGTGATGACATTAATTGGTGCGAAAACCAGGGAACTATTTCGTGATTTATTGAAATTTTTTCTTTGTTTGTGGGGAAGTAACTATTATTTTCATTGGCAAGGTTGTGTAACAAAACGTGGCTGATTTTTGGAAATAATCATGGCTAAATTCGAGAGAATTTACCCACATGAAGTTGTTTCTTGATCAGTAGCTTGATGGGCAAAGCCTCTCAATCAGTGGTCGAGACAGACCCTGCAAAGGCATAAACACCCAAGAACGACACAAACAGCAACGCAAACGGAACCACTAACGACGAAAACATTATACACTCCTTGCCTCCCCACTGTGACCATCAAGGCCTGCACTTCAATTGAGGGTCCCTCCACTACTCAAGCGGCTCTTAAGTCCTCTGCTGGTGGTCAGGCCCTCAAGCGAGCAAGATCGGGGGATGAAACTCATGCAGAAGGGAAGAAGAAGTTGAAGAACGCCGGCAGCTTCTAAGTTCCATCGGAACTACAAGTAGCAGTCATCGACAGGTCAGATCCGCATTCTAGGATCAATGTTGAGAGATGGCTGCAACTGGAGACGCTGCTCATGGGCGAGATGCTCGCGGACAAGTAGTGCGATGACGATATATCCTTCAAGGGAGCCGAGTGCATCAACGGAACTAAGATTGTCAACTGCGGAAATGAGAAGTCTCTGACTTTTCTTAAAACTTTAATTGGCAGTCTTGTTTCCCCATGGCCAAACACCGCCCTAGAGGTGATAGCAACGTCCGCACTACCACTCCGTACGATAGTCGTAGTATAGTTACCTCTTCCCATCCCATTGGAAGGTAAAATACTACGACTTATAGCAAAACAGAACAGAGGTCTCGATACTGGATGTTGGGAGTTTCTACCTTCCACCAGTAAGAAAGACTTTGACAAAGATCTGCGCATAGCTGCAAGCAAAGAGTGGGCGAAATATATTAAGGAAAGGAAAGACAGGGCTTGACACTATCAGGTTCCGTCTCCCTGATGTAGCTGACAAAAAGGAAGAGAAAAAAAACGTTAAAAGTGGTGCAGATAAATCTGCGTCACTGCCAAGCCGCTTACACGGTTATAACACCAAGCACAGGAAAAGGTAAGAACTTGCATAGTAGGTAAGAAAAATCTTGGTCTTATCTACGAGTTTTAGTTCTGGCGACGCGACGGTTGCATGTTTGGAGGCAACCATCGGGGAAACCTTGACATTTGCCTCCATATACATGCCCTATGAAAAATCTAATCAACCGGGAATCACCACAGAACAACTTATAGCATATGTATCCAACAAGAATTGGAAGTTAATCCTGGGCTGTGATGCCAATGCTCATCACACACAATGGGGAAGAACAGATATAAATGACAGAGGTGAGTGAATTTGAATTATTACACATTAAATTTATTACATGATCCTGCCTTAGAATTTGTAACATAGGAAATACCCCAACCTTCAAAACTAAGGTCAGGAAAGAAGTTTTAGATTTAACTTTGACTAACATGGATAGTTCGTTTATCATAGAGTGAAGGGTATCTAGTGATCACTCCTTTTCGGATCACAAAGTAATACTCTTCACAGTTAACATCGAGCAAGAAAGAAATCAGGAATCCTAAAGGAACGAATTGGTCGACATTCCATCATCAAGTGGAATCAGATCTCATGGATCTAAAGACTGACACGTTCACGGGCACATATATTAACAGATATGTCAACAACCTGACGTCAGCACTATACAGGTGGTATAAGATCACGAATATCCGAAGAACAAACACGACAATATTCAAGGGGAACAATAAAATTGATATCCTACCATCACCTATTAAGACCATCGCCCTCATCCGCACACGGTCAGTGAAGAATCTGCAGCGCCCGACGATATATGGGAGTTATATTCCATATTTGGTCTGATGTAGGTAGTGTAGATATTGAGAAGATCAGAGGGAGTGAAGTATTTCTTACGACGGTTTAAGAACCCTAAACACTTGAATGCTTCTTTCGACACATTAAATACATGTGTTGTCCAACGAACATCGCATTGTATTTTCATGCCTAAAGCATGAATAGTATCTAATTGCTCAATATCCACACCGTTCATTAAAATCGACGATAAATCAGTGAATCGCTTGTGAGACAACAAGGATCATTGGGTCTTACGTGCATTAAAATCTACTCTATTCACATGACCCCATTCGGAAATGACCAGTAAATCTTGGGTGAGTGACTCATCCATCAATCGCCTTTTGTCTTCAATTTCTTGACGACTTGGTCTATGATCGAATGAGTATGAATGACAGAGGTTACTGTTATCCGCGAATGAGTAGATTGGATTCAATGTCCGATCCAAGAGGTCGTCTATGAAAATACGAAAAAGGGAGGGGAACGGACAGAGCGAAAAGCTTTGATATGAGTGCGCCGTGCCGGACTCTATCAAAGGCCTTGGAGATATCTATAGCAACGACCTTACTCTCACCAAGCTGGTGGATGGATCGATTCCACTTATCGGATAGCAGTGTCATCAGGTCTCCCGTAGATCGGTTCCTACGGAAGCCATACTGTGGATCAGCAGGTTTATTAGCCTCGATTTTTTAGGGATTGGCTGGATGTTCGCAATCTTCCAACGCTCTGGGAAACCCCTGCAGGCAAGATTGAACATATTGCGAAGTAGACGGACAAGCGTCGAAGAGCACTTTAGGACAAGTGCTGAAATGCCATCCGGGCCCGGAGATTTATTTACGTCGAGATTTGCGAGAACCATTTTAACTCAACGTGTTCGAAAAAATATCTGAGGCATGGAACTAGATACATTTTCAATCACGGGGAGTGGTTGATTGATTTCCGGCAAGGATGAATTCCTTGCAAACATTTCAGCCAACAGGTTACCTTTGGCAACCGAGTTAGTGAATATCTGGTCATATTTAACAAGAGTTAAATATGCTCTTAACTTCCCAGGGGAGATGAAAGAACTTTGGCACGAAGACGTCGTTCGTACAGAAACTTTTCACGTCTAAGTACCCTGGCACACATGGTTCTTGTCTGCTTGCGTAGCAGATCAGTGGTGGTATTTTTTCTAATGTCATGTCGGTTCATTCACTAGTTGCGTCAAAAAGCTCGGCGTAATGACCATCCGATGTTGTACGACTCGAATAGGCAAGCAAAGAGTAATCGCCAGCAACCACAATTTCACTGTCCCGGATATCCTCTAAAATGTTAGTTATTGAGTCAGAAAGGGCGTCGAAGCCATTTAAGGATGCCTCCCTTTCCGCGTTTGGACTTCTATACATAAATTCGAACTGTAGTACGTGTGTTCCAATCCTGAATTTAACCCAAAGGGAGTTAAATTCTGGATTTTGTGAAGTCAAGTGTTCCTGGCTCTGAAACACTATGTCGTTTTGTATGTCCATCACAAGACCTTTGTGGGGAACGAAAAGCGACAGGGTGATACCCAAGTACGTGAAAATCCTGCGGATCAGAATTCTCATATACCTTAGTCTCACAAAGTCAAGTCAAGTTGCTGTACTCGCCCTATGCCTAGTATTATGCCTAAGGTATTGGACAAACAACGACAAGAAGAGAAGATCGACAATTGAATTACACGAATGGGAAAGGTAGTGGAGGGGGCCAACGGACACACAAGGAATGAGACATAGAAACCCTTCGTATGGTCTGTGAATCGCGGCTGCTGTGGTTGCTGTTATTGTTGATGTTGCTTTCGCCGATGCTGTGGACGAGTTTGTTGTTGGTTGGTTATTTATTAGATTTGTTTTGGATTAAATAGTGCGCGGCGCGGTATTAGTTTGGTTGGTTATTTTTTGTTGTTTTTCTTTTATTTGGTTAATTTTTTTCTTTTATTTGCATTTAGTTGGAAAATGTGGTTTATTTCACTGTTCACTGTTTTTGGTGTTTTTAATTTGAACAAAGTAAAGACGACGGACGAGTGATAACAACGTGTGCAGTTCATTAGGTTGATGATTACAGAGAGAGAAACCTGGAAAGAAAAAATTACACACTTTATCCTCATGCTAAATTTTATAAAAATCGGAGTTCATTTGCCGTAAATATGCCCAAAAAAACAAAATAATACCTGATATAGCAGAAAAATCGAATTAATGCATGAAAACTGCACACAGGTCTCTTTTTTTACTTCATCGAACTATTTCTCACATATTTTAAGAGATTTTGCAATCAATTTTTTTGACGTCAAAACTATGTTTGTGTTTGTTTGTAATAAATATTTTAAAAATATACGCAGATAAAAAGATGAGTAAATTTCCTTTATTCTCATGTAAATTGTATAATAAAGCTAAGAAACCACAATTTCTAATAAAAAATTGAGTACAAAATCACTTAAAATGTGTGAGAAACAGTTCGACAAAGTGCAAAAAAAATAAATTACGTTTTTTTTAATTTTCAAAATCTGAAAAACGTGAAAATCTGCAATACAAAAAAATATGTTTTTCGCATTATGTTAATATGTTAAAAAACATAAAGACAAAAAATAAAAATTTTAATTTTCTTTTAGTTTTTTCGTTTGTATTTTTTTGGTCTGTAATCAATATTTGATTTGAATTGGGATATTGTCCTGGCTCAAGACCATTTTGCATCTATATTTAATAGAATGCAAATTTATTTACAAATGGCATGGGGACATTTATTACTTGGCTGCAGACTACCACTATCATGATTTCCACCTTGTCTAAAGGTTTCATTCAGGTGGCTTCGCAGCGACTTTTCAACATCAAACCCGGCCTCTATAAGGAGATGATTCTCACAAACGAACGAGAATCACAACTCACTTGCAGAAGTATTGCTGGGTAACTATACCTGCATATACACATACTTACATATGCAACTCAATGAGATGCTTGTAAGATGGCATGTGTACTTTATTACTTGGTGCGATTTTTTAAACGCAAATTCGGCAAGTGAGTTGTGATTCTCGTTCGTTTGTGAGAATCATCTCCTTATAGAGACCGGGTTTGATGTTGAAAAGTCGCTGCGAAGCCACCTGAATGAAACCTTTAGACAGGGTGGAAATCATGATAGTGGTAGTCTGCAGCCAAGTAATAAATGTCACCATGCCATTTGTAAATACATTTGCATTCTATTAAATATAGAAGCAAAATGGTCTTGAGCCAGGACAATATCCCAGTTCAAATCAAATTTTAATTTTCTTTAAAATCGGAAAATACAAAAAGTTGTCAATTTTGGGCCGTTTTCTAAAATGCCGATGATGTCGTCATCATGGTAGGAGGTAAATTCCTACCTACAACCATGCAAGGCGCACTGAGGAAATTGTCAGGCTGGGCTAGGAACGGTGGCCTGTGCATTAATCCTAGGGAAACTGAACTAGTTCTCTTCACAAGGAAATATAGCATTGAATCATTCAGTAAACCAATTCTGGATGGAACTGAACTTAACCTTTCACAAAAGGCCAAATACCTTAGGGTGATCTTAAATCGGAAATTAAACTGGAATAAGAACATTGAGGAGAGGTATAAAGGCACTCTATATGTGTACGAACTCCATAGGAAAGATCTGGGGGCTGAAACCAAAAGTTGTAGACTATATCAACCGGTCGGTGGTCAGGCCCTTTACTATGAATTCAACAAAACCAAGTCGTCCGTCTCTGCTGGGTTGCTGGACATAGCAATATAACAGAAAACGGAATAGCAGATGAATTGTCTAGACAAGGTTCGTCCTTGGACATCAATTAAGCTGACAGCTCAGTAAAACCAACGATTGACATGTTTTATAGACTGATTTAATTAGAACAAGTAACAAGTAGAAAGGCATTAAGTTCGGCCAGGCCGAATCTTATATACCCTCCACCACGGAGTGTATTCGACAGTGTTATCGGTAGATTAGAGGCTGTCGACATTACACAGAAGTGGACTACCATATTAGGAAATTTGTGATTCTTCTTTATTATAATATAAATAGTCCTCTACTATATAAAGAGTGATTTTTTTGAGGTTAGGATTTTCATGCATTAGTATTTGACAGATCACGTGGGATTTCAGACATGGTGTCAAAGAGAAAGATGCTCAGTATGCTTTGACATTTCATCATGAATCGTCTTACAAACGAACAACGCTTGCAAATTATTGAATTTTATTATCAAAATGCGTGCTCTGTTAAGAAAGTTCATTGCGCGCTTCCATTTTATGGTCAGTTTAATCGACCCACTGAAGCGGCTATTCGGGCTATTGTGACTAAATTTCGCACCAAATTTACATTGTTGGACATTAAACCACCAACACGCTTACGTAGAGTGCGAACTGAAGAAAATATCGCAGCTGTATTGGCCAGTGTTAATGATGACCACCAATTTTCGATTCGTCGCCGTTCGCACCAATTGGGTCTCTGTTACTCAAAAACGTGGAAATGCCAAAATTGGACTAAGCGGATGGACCACCTAAGACGCAGCCGCGGTCAACATTTAAATGAAATTATCTTCAAAAAGTAAATGTCATGGACCAATCTAACGTTTCAAATAAAGAACCGATGAGATTTTGCAAATTTTATGCGTTTTTTTTTTTTAAAAAAGTTATCAAGCTCTTAAAAAATCACCCTTTATAAATATTAATATTAAATATTATTAGACAGAAATCTTCAAAAATGTGCCCTAAATATTATTAGGTATAAACAATTTTCCTCAAGCCGGATTTTCCCCATTTGCAATTTCTTGATTCCATTTACAGCCTCAATTCGTACCTCTTATTTTTCGCGTCTACGTAGACAGGCGAGTGCAACTACTGAATATCATGATTCTAGCTACAACCATTTGATTATAGCTAAATTTAATTCCATTTAGATCCTGAAGCTACGAATATCGGAATATATATTTATTATTCGCGTCACCGCGGTCAGATAATTGTACACACCGGATTTCATTATTATAGCTGCAGCCGTTTGTTTGGTACAATTTTTATCCCCATTCGCCCTATTTTCCACATAAAAGTACAAATTTCGACAAAATTCTTTTTATTTCGCATCTTCAGAGTAAGATGAATGTACAGACCACATTTCATTTTTATAGCTTCTGCCGTTTGGTTGGTACCATTTTTATCCCCATTCACCCCATTTCCGATTAAAAGTTTCGAAAAAATCCTCTTTATTTGGCACAGTCAGATGTCAGTACACACCGAATTTCATGATTTCAACTTCAGCGGTTTGGTAGGTACCATTTTTATCCCTCTTTTCATATTGTATCCCTTAAATCTACGAGTTTTGAAAAATTCCCCTATTTTACGTATCTACGCAATTAGACGAATTTCATGTTTCTAGCTGTTAGTGTATTATTTGTACCATTTTTATCTGTTTTTGTACCATTTTACCCGCTAATTTGTTTGTACTTTTTGATGACTACACGTTACTACAGGAAGGTACGAAACAAATTTCAAGTGTATAAGAAAAAGAAATTTTCAAAATAATTGCTTAAATAGTCTAAATATTAGGGGTATTTTCAGTCCTTGTTAGGGAAAAATTTCTTTCTTCTGGGCCGATTTAGCCCACTTTCAATCCCAAATTATCTGCAACCATAAGACACATTTACGGAAAATTGCTATCTCCTAGCTCATTTCGTTCGGCCGCTATCGTGCTTTCAAGAGGCAGACAGAAGGGCATGGCTAAAAAGTTTTAGAATTTTACCAGGATAAAGAATATATATACTTTATGGGGTCTCCGTTGAATATTTCAAGGTGTTACAAACGGAATGACACCCCCATCCTGGAGGTGGATTGTATAAAAATTGCTATGTAATCATTGCAAAGAGGAGATAAATGAAGAATGTGATGATTACATTCCATGTGATAAATGTAAACAAGCAAAAAGGAGTTAAGTTCGACTGGGCCGAATCCTCCACCACGGAATGCATTCCACAGTATCACAGGGAGATTAGAAGCAATCAACTTTACGCACACCATATTAGGAAAATTGTGATGTTTCATTATTATAATATTTATAGTCCTATACTATATATAAAAATAAAACTTCAAGTGTAATCGAAAAGTGAACATTAAGCAGCAATCTCAAAAATGTGCACTGAATATTATTAAGTGGAAGCATTTTCCCTCAAGCCCGATTTTCCCCATTTGCAATTTCTTGATTCCAGCTACAGCCTAAATGTCTCTACCATTTTGATAGGAAAAGTTCTAATATTGAAGATCCAATATGTTTCAGAGTGGAGTATGTTATGAGTGAAATATACCGACTTTCATGATTTTAGCTACAGCGGTTTGATTGGTACCAGTTCCACTCCTTTTTACATTTTCACCTTAAAAATATGAATTTAGAAAAATTCTTACGTCTTCGTAGACGTGTGCAAATACTGAATACCATGATTCTATATACAGCTGTTTTATTGTTGTCAAATTTAATCCCATTTAGAACCTGATGGTACGAATATCGAATGATCTCTTTATTTTTCGCGTCTCCGCAGTCAGAGAAGTGTACACACCGAATTTCATTATTATAGCTGCAGCCGTTTGGTTGGTACCATTTTTATTCCGCTTAAAAGTACAAATTTCGAAAAAAAGGCTTTTTATTTGTCGTCTACACAGTCAGATGAAAGTACGCACAGAATTTCAAGATTTCAACTTCAGCGGTTTGGTTGGTACACTTTTTATCCTTCTTTTCCAATTGTATCTCATAAAAATACGAATTTTGAAAAGTCCCTCTATTTTACATATCTATGCAATTAGAGGAATGTACATTCCACATTTCATGTTTCTACCTATTGTTGTATTATTGGTACTACTTTTATCCCTTTTTGTCCCATTACGTCCGCTAAAACGTGTATTTACTTTTTTCTGCTTTTACGCTACAAGAGGAATGTACGCAACAAAATTCAAGAGCATATAATTTTTTATTTCGTGCTTACTCAGTCAGAGGAATGTATACACCAAATTTCATGATTCTAGCTGCCGTACAGTTTTCATTTACTTTTTCCATTTTACACCCAAAAGTACGAATTTCGAAAAGTTCCTATATTTTATGTGTCTACGAAATCAGAGGATTGTTTAAATCGAATTTCATTATTCTAGGTGCAGCCGTTTGATTGGTACCATTTTTATCCCTCTTTTCCCATTTAACCCCTTAAAAGTACGAATTTTGAAAAAATAATTTTATTTTATGTATCTACACAATTAGATTAATGCACACATCAAATTTCATGTTTCTAGCTGCTGTCGTTTAATAGGTACCATATTGATCAAGTACAACAAACAGACATTCAAAAAACATGCTGAAAAACTCTAGATATTAGGGGTTATTAGGGGGGTTTTAGTCCTTGTTAGGTAAAAATTTTTCCCTCTGGGTCGATTTCGCCCACTTTCAACTCCAACTGATCTGCAATCATAAGACACATTTAGGGCAAATTTGAACCTCCTAGCTCATTTCGTTCGGAAGTTAGAGTGCTTTCAACAGACAGGCAGAGGTAAAATTCTAATACTTTATTATACACTCGATTGTTGCACATCTTGTACGTATATTGAAAGCATGTCTGCGCCTAAGGTTTATACCCAAAGCAGGCAAAACGAGTCATTTATCCGCTAAGGATTTCAGACCGATCAGTCTATCATCCTTCCTCCTTAAGACACTGGAATGAATCCTAGATATTTACCTAAGAGGAAGCATACATAGGAAGATCTAATTAGTGACGCTCAACATGCCTATATTAAAGGCAAATCCACTGAGAGTGCCTTCATTAGGTTGTTGATTACATAGAGAGAAACTTAGAAAGAAATGATTACACACTTTATCCTCATACTAAATTTTACAAAAATCGGAGTTCATTTGCCGGAAATATGCCCAAAAAACCAAAATAATACCTGATTTAGCAAAAAATCGAATTACTGCATGAAAACTGCACACAGGTCTCATTTTTGACTTCATCGAACTATTTCTCAAATATTTTAAGAGATTTTGCAATCAATTTTTTTGACGTCAAAACTATGTTTATGTTTGTTTGTAATAAGTATTTTAAAAATATACGCAGATAAAAAGA
Organism: Polietes domitor; assembly: GCA_947397865.1. NCBI lineage: Eukaryota > Metazoa > Arthropoda > Insecta > Diptera > Muscidae > Polietes > Polietes domitor. The sequence goes on along the minus strand of OX377618.1, from coordinate 90,219,781 downwards.
TGAGTAAATTTCCTTTATCCTCATGTAAATTGTATAATAAAGCTAAGAAACCATCATAATAAAGCTAAGAAACCACAATTTGTAATAAAAAAATTGAGTGCAAAATCTCTTAAAATGTGTGAGAAACAGTTCGACAAAATTCAAAAAAAGAAATTAAGTTTTTTTAATTTTCAAAATCTGAAAAAGTGCAAATCTGCAATACAAAAAAAATTAAATTTTTCTTCGCAATACAAAAAAAATAAAATTTTTTTTTCGCATTATGTTAATATGTTAAAAAACACAAAGACAAAAAATAAAAATTTTAATTTTCTTTAAAATCGGAAAATACAAAAAGTAGTCAATTTTGGGCCGTTTTCTAAAAATTGTAAATTGCTACAAATTGCTGCAAGGCGCACTGAGGAAATTATCAGGCTGGGCTAGGAACAGTGACCTGTGCATTAATCCTAGGAAAACTGAACTAGTTCTCTTCACAAGGAAATATAGAATTGAATCATTCAGTAAACCAGTTCTGGATGGAACTGAACTTAACGTTTCTCAAGAGGCCTGTTTAATTACAAATGTTGTCATTCTCAACTTCCACCTTTTCTTGGTGTGCGGCCTACGGTCAAATGGCATTCCTTTATTTATTCCCCTACGTTAGATTTTGTCTACTACTTTCTTCATACGACTTTGTGATATTACGCACAAAAAGAGTAGTAACACCTTCTAACGAGTAGCGAATGCACTGAGAGCCGCCTTTCTCCATCTAAGCTATGCTTTAGTTTTACTCGTTATTGTAAATCTCTTGTTCATTGGATTTCGTCCATACAACACCCTCACAAACTTTTATACAAAAGGTAATATTGTTTACGACAATAAATTGAATTGAGTTTTATTTGAAAATATTAAATTTTCTTAGTTTTTTCGTTTGCATTTTTTTGGTCTGTAATCAACATTTGATTTGAACTGGGATATTGTCCTGGCTCAAGACCATTTTGCTTCTATATTTAATAGAATGCAAATTTATTTACAAATGGCATGGTGACATTTATTACTTGGCTGCAGACTACCACGATCATGATTTCGACCATGTCAAAAGTCTTTTCAAGTGGCTTCGCAGCGACTTTTCAACATCAAACCCGGCTTCTATAAGGAGATGATTCTCACAAACGAACGAGAATCACAACTCACTTGCCGAATTGCCGAAAGACTTTTGGTGTCGTACCCTACAGTCGGTCTTCTACACTGTCAGAAAAATATTTTAAAAAATTTTCGGTTTTCGGTTTATTTTTGATTTTTGATTTTTTGTTTTTGCTTGATACGAGCGTACATTTATTGCGTGCATCATACAGTCCGTGCACCCTACTCTCGGTCAAGTGAACATACATTGGAATTTATATTTTTTTTCCGATTTTTCCATTGACTTTCTTTTACAGAGAAATATTTTGGGGCATTTTCGTGCTTCTAAATAAAATTTCGTGTATTTTTCGATACACTGGGAAAAAAACCTGTGAGGTTTAATAATTTTTAATTAAAATTTTTGTTAAATTTAATAGCAATTTGGCCAAAGTTCGTGACTGAACTAATTTTCGTGAATTTTTCGATACATTTTGCGGAAATTTGGTTGGGCGTATTCGAATTAACTCATTTTTTAGTATTTTTAACTGATTTGGGAAGATTTCGAGCTCAGCTTTGAAAATTCAGTGTATTTTTCGATACATTGGACTATTTTTGGGGTTTCGTTCTACCTTATTGCTGGAAATTTTTCATTCATTTAGCATTTTCTTGCCTTTTCAAAATATTCAGGGTATTTTTCGGTACACTGTGAATGTTTTTGGATTTCTTTCTGAAATATTTTTTGGATAACTTTGAATAGTTTTCATTCACTTGGCACTTACGTGTATTTTCCTGGTATTTTTTAATACATTTAGCAAAGTTTTTACTTTTTTTGGGTTTTACTTAATTCTCGCTTGGTTCAATATGCCTCTCACTCCACTCGACTTCTTTATCAGAGCAACTGATGCTTTGGTAAAATTTGATGCGAACTTCAGTACCCTACGGGATGAAGACCTCGACATATATTCCCTTGAAATACAGGGTTCAGAAGCGAGAACATTATGGAGTAATGTTAAGGACAGGTACGATAAGTGTCTTAGTCATCTCCAAACTGCTCAGGATGCGGAGAAGGAGGACATAGATTCTGCTGACAGCAAATATGATGTAGCGTATAGATGGCATGTGTACTTTATTACTTGGTGCGATTTTTTAAACGCAAATTCGGCAAGTGAGTTGTGATTCTCGTTCGTTTGTGAGAATCATCTCCTTATAGAGACCGGGTTTGATGTTGAAAAGTCGCTGCGAAGCCACCTGAATGAAACCTTTAGACAGGGTGGAAATCATGATAGTGGTAGTCTGCAGCCAAGTAATAAATGTCACCATGCCATTTGTAAATACATTTGCATTCTATTAAATATAGAAGCAAAATGGTCTTGAGCCAGGACAATATCCCAGTTCAAATCAAATTTTAATTTTCTTTAAAATCGGAAAATACAAAAAGTTGTCAATTTTGGGCCGTTTTCTAAAATGCCGATGATGTCGTCATCATGGTAGGAGGTAAATTCCTACCTACAACCATGCAAGGCGCACTGAGGAAATTGTCAGGCTGGGCTAGGAACGGTGGCCTGTGCATTAATCCTAGGGAAACTGAACTAGTTCTCTTCACAAGGAAATATAGCATTGAATCATTCAGTAAACCAATTCTGGATGGAACTGAACTTAACCTTTCACAAAAGGCCAAATACCTTAGGGTGATCTTAAATCGGAAATTAAACTGGAATAAGAACATTGAGGAGAGGTATAAAGGCACTCTATATGTGTACGAACTCCATAGGAAAGATCTGGGGGCTGAAACCAAAAGTTGTAGACTATATCTACCGGTCGGTGGTCAGGCCCTTTACTATGAATTCAACAAAACCAAGTCGTCCGTCTCTGCTGGGTTGCTGGACATAGCAATATAACAGAAAACGGAATAGCAGATGAATTGTCTAGACAAGGTTCGTCCTTGGACATCAATTAAGCTGACAGCTCAGTAAAACCAACGATTGACATGTTTTATAGACTGATTTAATTAGAACAAGTAACAAGTAGAAAGGCATTAAGTTCGGCCAGGCCGAATCTTATATACCCTCCACCACGGAGTGTATTCGACAGTGTTATCGGTAGATTAGAGGCTGTCGACATTACACAGAAGTGTACTACCATATTAGGAAATTTGTGATTCTTCATTATTATAATATAAATAGTCCTCTACTATATATAAATATTAATATTAAATATTATTAGACAGAAATCTTCAAAAATGTGCTCTAAATATTATTAGGTATAAACAATTTTCCTCAAGCCGGATTTTCCCCATTTGCAATTTCTTGATTCCATTTACAGCCTCAATTCGTACCTCTTATTTTTCGCGTCTACGTAGACAGGCGAGTGCAACTACTGAATATCATGATTCTAGCTACAACCATTTGATTATAGCTAAAATTAATTCCATTTAGATCCTGAAGCTACGAATATCGGAATATATATTTATTATTCGCGTCACCGCGGTCAGATAATTGTACACACCGGATTTCATTATTATAGCTGCAGCCGTTTGTTTGGTACAATTTTTATCCCCATTCGCCCTATTTTCCACATAAAAGTACAAATTTCGACAAAATTCTTTTTATTTCGCATCTTCAGAGTAAGATGAATGTACAGACCACATTTCATTTTTATAGCTTCTGCCGTTTGGTTGGTACCATTTTTATCCCCATTCACCCCATTTCCGATTAAAAGTTTCGAAAAAATCCTCTTTATTTGGCACAGTCAGATGAAAGTACACACCGAATTTCATGATTTCAACTTCAGCGGTTTGGTAGGTACCATTTTTATCCCTCTTTTCATATTGTATCCCTTAAATCTACGAGTTTTGAAAAATTCCCCTATTTTACGTATCTACGCAATTAGACGAATTTCATGTTTCTAGCTGTTAGTGTATTATTTGTAGCATTTTTATCTGTTTTTGTACCATTTCACCCGCTAATTTGTTTGTACTTTTTGATGACTACACGTTACTACAGGAAGGTACGAAACAAATTTCAAGTGTATAAGAAAAAGAAATTTTCAAAATAATTGCTTAAATAGTCTAAATATTAGGGGTATTTTCAGTCCTTGTTAGGGAAAATTTTCTTTCTTCTGGGCCGATTTAGCCCACTTTCAATCCCAAATTATCTGCAACCATAAGACACATTTACGGAAAATTGCTATCTCCTAGCTCATTTCGTTCGGCCGCTATCGTGCTTTCAAGAGGCAGACAGAAGGGCATGGCTAAAAAGTTTTAGAATTTTACCAGGATAAAGAATATATATACTTTATGGGGTCTCCGTTGAATATTTCAAGGTGTTACAAACGGAATGACACCCCCATCCTGGAGGTGGATTGTATAAAAATTGCTATGTAATCATTGCAAAGAGGAGATAAATGAAGAATGTGATGATTACATTCCATGTGATAAATGTAAACAAGCAAAAAGGAGTTAAGTTCGACTGGGCCGAATCCTCCACCACGGAATGCATTCCACAGTATCACAGGGAGATTAGAAGCAATCAACTTTACGCACACCATATTAGGAAAATTGTGATGTTTCATTATTATAATATTTATAGTCCTATACTATATATAAAAATAAAACTTCAAGTGTAATCGAAAAGTGAACATTAAGCAGCAATCTCAAAAATGTGCACTGAATATTATTAAGTGGAAGCATTTTCCCTCAAGCCCGATTTTCCCCATTTGCAATTTCTTGATTCCAGCTACAGCCTAAATGTCTCTACCATTTTGATAGGAAAAGTTCTAATATTGAAGATCCAATATGTTTCAGAGTGGAGTATGTTATGAGTGAAATATACCGACTTTCATGATTTTAGCTACAGCCGTTTGATTGGTACCAGTTTCACTCCTTTTTATATTTTCACCTTAAAAATATGAATTTAGAAAAATTCTTACGTCTTCGTAGACGTGTGCAAATACTGAATACCATGATTCTATATACAGCTGTTTTATTGTTGTCAAATTTAATCCCATTTAGAACCTGATGGTACGAATATCGAATGATCTCTTTATTTTTCGCGTCTCCGCAGTCAGAGAAGTGTACACACCGAATTTCATTATTATAGCTGCAGCCGTTTGGTTGGTACCATTTTTATTCCGCTTAAAAGTACAAATTTCGAAAAAAAGGCTTTTTATTTGTCGTCTACACAGTCAGATGAAAGTACGCACAGAATTTCAAGATTTCAACTTCAGCGGTTTGGTTGGTACACTTTTTATCCTCCTTTTCCAATTGTATCTCATAAAAATACGAATTTTGAAAAGTCCCTCTATTTTACATATCTATGCAATTAGAGGAATGTACATTCCACATTTCATGTTTCTACCTATTGTTGTATTATTGGTACTACTTTTATCCCTTTTTGTCCCATTACGTCCGCTAAAACGTGTATTTACTTTTTTCTGCTTTTACGCTACAAGAGGAATGTACGCAACAAAATTCAAGAGCATATAATTTTTTATTTCGTGCTTACTCAGTCAGAGGAATGTATACACCAAATTTCATGATTCTAGCTGCCGTACAGTTTTCATTTACTTTTTCCATTTTACACCCAAAAGTACGAATTTCGAAAAGTTCCTATATTTTATGTGTCTACGAAATCAGAGGATTGTTTAAATCGAATTTCATTATTCTAGGTGCAGCCGTTTGATTGGTACCATTTTTATCCCTCTTTTCCCATTTAACCCCTTAAAAGTACGAATTTTGAAAAAATAATTTTATTTTATGTATCTACACAATTAGATTAATGTACACATCAAATTTCATGTTTCTAGCTGCTGTCGTTTAATAGGTACCATATTGATCAAGTACAACAAACAGACATTCAAAAAACATGCTGAAAAACTCTAGATATTAGGGGTTATTAGGGGGGTTTTAGTCCTTGTTAGGTAAAAATTTTTCCCTCTGGGTCGATTTCGCCCACTTTCAACTCCAACTGATCTGCAATCATAAGACACATTTAGGGCAAATTTGAACCTCCTAGCTCATTTCGTTCGGAAGTTAGAGTGCTTTCAACAGACAGGCAGAGGTAAAATTCTAAGACGATATAGCCATGAACATATATACATACATATATACTTTATTATACACTCGATTGTTGCACATCTTGTACGTATATTGAAAGCATGTCTGCGCCTAAGGTTTATACCCAAAGCAGGCAAAACGAGTCATTTATCCGCTAAGGATTTCAGACCGATCAGTCTATCATCCTTCCTCCTTAAGACACTGGAATGAATCCTAGATATTTACCTAAGAGGAAGCATACATAGGAAGATCTAATTAGTGACGCTCAACATGCCTATATTAAAGGCAAATCCACTGAGAGTGCCTTCATTAGGTTGTTGATTTCATAGAGAGAAACTTAGAAAGAAATGATTACACACTTTATCCTCATACTAAATTTTACAAAAATCGGAGTTCATTTGCCGGAAATATGCCCAAAAAACCAAAATAATACCTGATTTAGCAAAAAATCGAATTACTGCATGAAAACTGCACACAGGTCTCATTTTTGACTTCATCGAACTATTTCTCAAATATTTTAAGAGATTTTGCAATCAATTTTTTTGACGTCAAAACTATGTTTATGTTTGTTTGTAATAAATATTTTAAAAATATACGCAGATAAAAAGATGAGTAAATTTCCTTTATCCTCATGTAAATTGTATAATAAAGCTAAGAAACCATCATAATAAAGCTAAGAAACCACAATTTGTAATAAAAAAATTGAGTGCAAAATCTCTTAAAATGTGTGAGAAACAGTTCGACAAAATTCAAAAAAAGAAATTAAGTTTTTTTAATTTTCAAAATCTGAAAAAGTGCAAATCTGCAATACAAAAAAAATTAAATTTTTCTTCGCAATACAAAAAAAAAAAAAAATTTTTTCGCATTATGTTAATATGTTAAAAAACACAAAGACAAAAAATAAAAATTTTAATTTTCTTTAAAATCGGAAAATACAAAAAGTAGTCAATTTTGGGGCGTTTTCTAAAAATTGCAAATTGCTACAAATTGCTGCAAGGCGCACTGAGGAAATTATCAGGCTGGGCTAGGAACAGTGTCCTGTGCATTAATCCTAGGAAAACTGAACTAGTTCTCTTCACAAGGAAATATAGAATTGAATCATTCAGTAAACCAGTTCTGGATGGAACTGAACTTAACGTTTCTCAAGAGGCCTGTTTAATTACAAATGTTGTCATTCTCAACTTCCACCTTTTCTTGGTGTGCGGCCTACGGTCAAATGGCATTCCTTTATTTATTCCCCTACGTTAGATTTTGTCTACTACTTTCTTCATACGACTTTGTGATATTACGCACAAAAAGAGTAGTAACACCTTCTAACGAGTAGCGAATGCACCGAGAGCCGCCTTTCTCCATCTAAGCTATGCTTTAGTTTTACTCGTTATTGTAAATCTCTTGTTCATTGGATTTCGTCCATACAACACCCTCACAAACTTTTCTACAAAAGGTAATATTGTTTACGACAATAAATTGAATTGAGTTTTATTTGAAAATATTAAATTTTCTTAGTTTTTTCGTTTGCATTTTTTTGGTCTGTAATCAATATTTGATTTGAACTGGGATATTGTCCTGGCTCAAGACCATTTTGCTTCTATATTTAATAGAATGCAAATTTATTTACAAATGGCATGGTGACATTTATTACTTGGCTGCAGACTACCACGATCATGATTTCGACCATGTCAAAAGTCTTTTCAAGTGGCTTCGCAGCGACTTTTCAACATCAAACCCGGCTTCTATAAGGAGATGATTCTCACAAACGAACGAGAATCACAACTCACTTGCCGAATTGCCGAAAGACTTTTGGTGTCGTACCCTACAGTCGGTCTTCTACACTGTCAGAAAAATATTTTAAAAAATTTTCGGTTTTCGGTTTATTTTTGATTTTTGATTTTTTGTTTTTGCTTGATACGAGCGTACATTTATTGCGTGCATCATACAGTCCGTGCACCCTACTCTCGGTCAAGTGAACATACATAGGAATTTATATTTTTTTTTCCGATTTTTCCATTGACTTTCTTTTACAGAGAAATATTTTGGGGCATTTTCGTGCTTCTAAATAAAATTTCGTGTATTTTTCGATACACTGGGAAAAAAACCTGTGAGGTTTAATAATTTTTAATTAAAATTTTTGTTAAATTTAATAGCAATTTGGCCAAAGTTCGTGACTGAACTAATTTTCGTGTATTTTTCGATACATTTTGCGGAAATTTGGTTGGGCGTATTCGAATTAACTCATTTTTTAGTATTTTTAACTGATTTGGGAAGATTTCGAGCTCAGCTTTGAAAATTCAGTGTATTTTTCGATACATTGGACTATTTTTGGGGTTTCGTTCTACCTTATTGCTGGAAATTTTTCATTCATTTAGCATTTTCTTGCCTTTTCAAAATATTCAGGGTATTTTTCGGTACACTGTGAATGTTTTTGGATTTCTTTCTGAAATATTTTTTGGATAACTTTGAATAGTTTTCATTCATTTGGCACTTACGTGTATTTTCCTGGTATTTTTTAATACATTTAGCAAAGTTTTTACTTTTTTTGGGTTTTACTTAATTCTCGCTTGGTTCAATATGCCTCTCACTCCACTCGACTTCTTTATCAGAGCAACTGATGCTTTGGTAAAATTTGATGCGAACTTCAGTACCCTACGGGATGAAGACCTCGACATATATTCCCTTGAAATACAGGGTTCAGAAGCGAGAACATTATGGAGTAATGTTAAGGACAGGTACGATAAGTGTCTTAGTCATCTCCAAACTGCTCAGGATGCGGAGAAGGAGGACATAGATTCTGCTGACAGCAAATATGATGTAGCGTATAGATGGCATGTGTACTTTATTACTTGGTGCGATTTTTTAAACGCAAATTCGGCAAGTGAGTTGTGATTCTCGTTCGTTTGTGAGAATCATCTCCTTATAGAGACCGGGTTTGATGTTGAAAAGTCGCTGCGAAGCCACCTGAATGAAACCTTTAGACAGGGTGGAAATCATGATAGTGGTAGTCTGCAGCCAAGTAATAAATGTCACCATGCCATTTGTAAATACATTTGCATTCTATTAAATATAGAAGCAAAATGGTCTTGAGCCAGGACAATATCCCAGTTCAAATCAAATTTTAATTTTCTTTAAAATCGGAAAATACAAAAAGTTGTCAATTTTGGGCCGTTTTCTAAAATGCCGATGATGTCGTCATCATGGTAGGAGGTAAATTCCTACCTACAACCATGCAAGGCGCACTGAGGAAATTGTCAGGCTGGGCTAGGAACGGTGGCCTGTGCATTAATCCTAGGGAAACTGAACTAGTTCTCTTCACAAGGAAATATAGCATTGAATCATTCAGTAAACCAATTCTGGATGGAACTGAACTTAACCTTTCACAAAAGGCCAAATACCTTAGGGTGATCTTAAATCGGAAATTAAACTGGAATAAGAACATTGAGGAGAGGTATAAAGGCACTCTATATGTGTACGAACTCCATAGGAAAGATCTGGGGGCTGAAACCAAAAGTTGTAGACTATATCAACCGGTCGGTGGTCAGGCCCTTTACTATGAATTCAACAAAACCAAGTCGTCCGTCTCTGCTGGGTTGCTGGACATAGCAATATAACAGAAAACGGAATAGCAGATGAATTGTCTAGACAAGGTTCGTCCTTGGACATCAATTAAGCTGACAGCTCAGTAAAACCAACGATTGACATGTTTTATAGACTGATTTAATTAGAACAAGTAACAAGTAGAAAGGCATTAAGTTCGGCCAGGCCGAATCTTATATACCCTCCACCACGGAGTGTATTCGACAGTGTTATCGGTAGATTAGAGGCTGTCGACATTACACAGAAGTGTACTACCATATTAGGAAATTTGTGATTCTTCATTATTATAATATAAATAGTCCTCTACTATATATAAATATTAATATTAAATATTATTAGACAGAAATCTTCAAAAATGTGCTCTAAATATTATTAGGTATAAACAATTTTCCTCAAGCCGGATTTTCCCCATTTGCAATTTCTTGATTCCATTTACAGCCTCAATTCGTACCTCTTATTTTTCGCGTCTACGTAGACAGGCGAGTGTAACTACTGAATATCATGATTCTAGCTACAACCATTTGATTATAGCTAAATTTAATTCCATTTAGATCCTGAAGCTACGAATATCGGAATATATATTTATTATTCGCGTCACCGCGGTCAGATAATTGTACACACCGGATTTCATTATTATAGCTGCAGCCGTTTGTTTGGTACAATTTTTATCCCCATTCGCCCTATTTTCCACATAAAAGTACAAATTTCGACAAAATTCTTTTTATTTCGCATCTTCAGAGTAAGATGAATGTACAGACCACATTTCATTTTTATAGCTTCTGCCGTTTGGTTGGTACCATTTTTATCCCCATTCACCCCATTTCCGATTAAAAGTTTCGAAAAAATCCTCTTTATTTGGCACAGTCAGATGAAAGTACACACCGAATTTCATGATTTCAACTTCAGCGGTTTGGTAGGTACCATTTTTATCCCTCTTTTCATATTGTATCCCTTAAATCTACGAGTTTTGAAAAATTCCCCTATTTTACGTATCTACGCAATTAGACGAATTTCATGTTTCTAGCTGTTAGTGTATTATTTGTACCATTTTTATCTGTTTTTGTACCATTTCACCCGCTAATTTGTTTGTACTTTTTGATGACTACACGTTACTACAGGAAGGTACGAAACAAATTTCAAGTGTATAAGAAAAAGAAATTTTCAAAATAATTGCTTAAATAGTCTAAATATTAGGGGTATTTTCAGTCCTTGTTAGGGAAAAATTTCTTTCTTCTGGGCCGATTTAGCCCACTTTCAATCCCAAATTATCTGCAACCATAAGACACATTTACGGAAAATTGCTATCTCCTAGCTCATTTCGTTCGGCCGCTATCGTGCTTTCAAGAGGCAGACAGAAGGGCATGGCTAAAAAGTTTTAGAATTTTACCAGGATACAGAATATATATACTTTATGGGGTCTCCGTTGAATATTTCAAGGTGTTACAAACGGAATGACACCCCCATCCTGGAGGTGGATTGTATAAAAATTGCTATGTAATCATTGCAAAGAGGAGATAAATGAAGAATGTGATGATTACATTCCATGTGATAAATGTAAACAAGCAAAAAGGAGTTAAGTTCGACTGGGCCGAATCCTCCACCACGGAATGCATTCCACAGTATCACAGGGAGATTAGAAGCAATCAACTTTACGCACACCATATTAGGAAAATTGTGATGTTTCATTATTATAATATTTATAGTCCTATACTATATATAAAAATAAAACTTCAAGTGTAATCGAAAAGTGAACATTAAGCAGCAATCTCAAAAATGTGCACTGAATATTATTAAGTGGAAGCATTTTCCCTCAAGCCCGATTTTCCCCATTTGCAATTTCTTGATTCCAGCTACAGCCTAAATGTCTCTACCATTTTGATAGGAAAAGTTCTAATATTGAAGATCCAATATGTTTCAGAGTGGAGTATGTTATGAGTGAAATATACCGACTTTCATGATTTTAGCTACAGCGGTTTGATTGGTACCAGTTCCACTCCTTTTTACATTTTCACCTTAAAAATATGAATTTAGAAAAATTCTTACGTCTTCGTAGACGTGTGCAAATACTGAATACCATGATTCTATATACAGCTGTTTTATTGTTGTCAAATTTAATCCCATTTAGAACCTGATGGTACGAATATCGAATGATCTCTTTATTTTTCGCGTCTCCGCAGTCAGAGAAGTGTACACACCGAATTTCATTATTATAGCTGCAGCCGTTTGGTTGGTACCATTTTTATTCCGCTTAAAAGTACAAATTTCGAAAAAAAAGGCTTTTTATTTGTCGTCTACACAGTCAGATGAAAGTACGCACAGAATTTCAAGATTTCAACTTCAGCGGTTTGGTTGGTACACTTTTTATCCTTCTTTTCCAATTGTATCTCATAAAAATACGAATTTTGAAAAGTCCCTCTATTTTACATATCTATGCAATTAGAGGAATGTACATTCCACATTTCATGTTTCTACCTATTGTTGTATTATTGGTACTACTTTTATCCCTTTTTGTCCCATTACGTCCGCTAAAACGTGTATTTACTTTTTTCTGCTTTTACGCTACAAGAATGTACGCAACAAAATTCAAGAGCATATAATTTTGTATTTCGTGCTTACTCAGTCAGAGGAATGTATACACCAAATTTCATGATTCTAGCTGCCGTACAGTTTTCATTTACTTTTTCCATTTTACACCCAAAAGTACGAATTTCGAAAAGTTCCTATATTTTATGTGTCTACGAAATCAGAGGATTGTTTAAATCGAATTTCATTATTCTAGGTGCAGCCGTTTGATTGGTACCATTTTTATCCCTCTTTTCCCATTTAACCCCTTAAAAGTACGAATTTTGAAAAAATAATTTTATTTTATGTATCTACACAATTAGATTAATGTACACATCAAATTTCATGTTTCTAGCTGCTGTCGTTTAATAGGTACCATATTGATCAAGTACAACAAACAGACATTCAAAAAACATGCTGAAAAACTCTAGATATTAGGGGTTATTAGGGGGGTTTTAGTCCTTGTTAGGTAAAAATTTTTCCCTCTGGGTCGATTTCGCCCACTTTCAACTCCAACTGATCTGCAATCATAAGACACATTTAGGGCAAATTTGAACCTCCTAGCTCATTTCGTTCGGAAGTTAGAGTGCTTTCAACAGACAGGCAGAGGTAAAATTCTAAGACGATATAGCCATGAACATATATACTTTATTATACACTCGATTGTTGCACATCTTGTACGTATATTGAAAGCATGTCTGCGCCTAAGGTTTATACCCAAAGCAGGCAAAACGAGTCATTTATCCGCTAAGGATTTCAGACCGATCAGTCTATCATCCTTCCTCCTTAAGACACTGGAATGAATCCTAGATATTTACCTAAGAGGAAGCATACATAGGAAGATCTAATTAGTGACGCTCAACATGCCTATATTAAAGGCAAATCCACTGAGAGTGCCTTCATTAGGTTGTTGATTACATAGAGAGAAACTTAGAAAGAAATGATTACACACTTTATCCTCATACTAAATTTTACAAAAATCGGAGTTCATTTGCCGGAAATATGCCCAAAAAACCAAAATAATACCTGATTTAGCAAAAAATCGAATTACTGCATGAAAACTGCACACAGGTCTCATTTTTGACGTCATCGAACTATTTCTCAAATATTTTAAGAGATTTTGCATTCAATTTTTTTGACGTCAAAACTATGTTTATGTTTGTTTGTAATAAATAGTTTAAAAATATACGCAGATAAAAAGATGAGTAAATTTCCTTTATCCTCATGTAAATTGTATAATAAAGCTAAGAAACCATCATAATAAAGCTAAGAAACCACAATTTGTAATAAAAAAATTGAGTGCAAAATCTCTTAAAATGTGTGAGAAACAGTTCGACAAAATTCAAAAAAGAAATTAAGTTTTTTTAATTTTCAAAATCTGAAAAAGTGCAAATCTGCAATACAAAAAAAATTAAATTTTTCTTCGCAATACAAAAAAAATAAATTTTTTTTTTCGCATTATGTTAATATGTTAAAAAACACAAAGACAAAAAATAAAAATTTTAATTTTCTTTAAAATCGGAAAATACAAAAAGTAGTCAATTTTGGGCCGTTTTCTAAAAATTGTAAATTGCTACAAATTGCTGCAAGGCGCACTGAGGAAATTATCAGGCTGGGCTAGGAACAGTGACCTGTGCATTAATCCTAGGAAAACTGAACTAGTTCTCTTCACAAGGAAATATAGAATTGAATCATTCAGTAAACCAGTTCTGGATGGAACTGAACTTAACGTTTCTCAAGAGGCCTGTTTAATTACAAATGTTGTCATTCTCAACTTCCACCTTTTCTTGGTGTGCGGCCTACGGTCAAATGGCATTCCTTTATTTATTCCCCTACGTTAGATTTTGTCTACTACTTTCTTCATACGACTTTGTGATATTACGCACAAAAAGAGTAGTAACACCTTCTAACGAGTAGCGAATGCACTGAGAGCCGCCTTTCTCCATCTAAGCTATGCTTTAGTTTTACTCGTTATTGTAAATCTCTTGTTCATTGGATTTCGTCCATACAACACCCTCACAAACTTTTATACAAAAGGTAATATTGTTTACGACAATAAATTGAATTGAGTTTTATTTGAAAATATTAAATTTTCTTAGTTTTTTCGTTTGCATTTTTTTGGTCTGTAATCAATATTTGATTTGAACTGGGATATTGTCCTGGCTCAAGACCATTTTGCTTCTATATTTAATAGAATGCAAATTTATTTACAAATGGCATGGTGACATTTATTACTTGGCTGCAGACTACCACGATCATGATTTCGACCATGTCAAAAGTCTTTTCAAGTGGCTTCGCAGCGACTTTTCAACATCAAACCCGGCTTCTATAAGGAGATGATTCTCACAAACGAACGAGAATCACAACTCACTTGCCGAATTGCCGAAAGACTTTTGGTGTCGTACCCTACAGTCGGTCTTCTACACTGTCAGAAAAATATTTTAAAAAGTTTTCGGTTTTCGGTTTATTTTTGATTTTTGATTTTTTGTTTTTGCTTGATACGAGCGTACATTTATTGCGTGCATCATACAGTCCGTGCACCCTACTCTCGGTCAAGTGAACATACATAGGAATTTATATTTTTTTTCCGATTTTTCCATTGACTTTCTTTTACAGAGAAATATTTTGGGGCATTTTCGTGCTTCTAAATAAAATTTCGTGTATTTTTCGATACACTGGGAAAAAAACCTGTGAGGTTTAATAATTTTTAATTAAAATTTTTGTTAAATTTAATAGCAATTTGGCCAAAGTTCGTGACTGAACTAATTTTCGTGTATTTTTCGATACATTTTGCGGAAATTTGGTTGGGCGTATTCGAATTAACTCATTTTTTAGTATTTTTAACTGATTTGGGAAGATTTCGAGCTCAGCTTTGAAAATTCAGTGTATTTTTCGATACATTGGACTATTTTTGGGGTTTCGTTCTACCTTATTGCTGGAAATTTTTCATTCATTTAGCATTTTCTTGCCTTTTCAAAATATTCAGGGTATTTTTCGGTACACTGTGAATGTTTTTGGATTTCTTTCTGAAATATTTTTTGGATAACTTTGAATAGTTTTCATTCATTTGGCACTTACGTGTATTTTCCTGGTATTTTTTAATACATTTAGCAAAGTTTTTACTTTTTTTGGGTTTTACTTAATTCTCGCTTGGTTCAATATGCCTCTCACTCCACTCGACTTCTTTATCAGAGCAACTGATGCTTTGGTAAAATTTGATGCGAACTTCAGTACCCTACGGGATGAAGACCTCGACATATATTCCCTTGAAATACAGGGTTCAGAAGCGAGAACATTATGGAGTAATGTTAAGGACAGGTACGATAAGTGTCTTAGTCATCTCCAAACTGCTCAGGATGCGGAGAAGGAGGACATAGATTCTGCTGACAGCAAATATGATGTAGCGTATAGATGGCATGTGTACTTTATTACTTGGTGCGATTTTTTAAACGCAAATTCGGCAAGTGAGTTGTGATTCTCGTTCGTTTGTGAGAATCATCTCCTTATAGAGACCGGGTTTGATGTTGAAAAGTCGCTGCGAAGCCACCTGAATGAAACCTTTAGACAGGGTGGAAATCATGATAGTGGTAGTCTGCAGCCAAGTAATAAATGTCACCATGCCATTTGTAAATACATTTGCATTCTATTAAATATAGAAGCAAAATGGTCTTGAGCCAGGACAATATCCCAGTTCAAATCAAATTTTAATTTTCTTTAAAATCGGAAAATACAAAAAGTTGTCAATTTTGGGCCGTTTTCTAAAATGCCGATGATGTCGTCATCATGGTAGGAGGTAAATTCCTACCTACAACCATGCAAGGCGCACTGAGGAAATTGTCAGGCTGGGCTAGGAACGGTGGCCTGTGCATTAATCCTAGGGAAACTGAACTAGTTCTCTTCACAAGGAAATATAGCATTGAATCATTCAGTAAACCAATTCTGGATGGAACTGAACTTAACCTTTCACAAAAGGCCAAATACCTTAGGGTGATCTTAAATCGGAAATTAAACTGGAATAAGAACATTGAGGAGAGGTATAAAGGCACTCTATATGTGTACGAACTCCATAGGAAAGATCTGGGGGCTGAAACCAAAAGTTGTAGACTATATCAACCGGTCGGTGGTCAGGCCCTTTACTATGAATTCAACAAAACCAAGTCGTCCGTCTCTGCTGGGTTGCTGGACATAGCAATATAACAGAAAACGGAATAGCAGATGAATTGTCTAGACAAGGTTCGTCCTTGGACATCAATTAAGCTGACAGCTCAGTAAAACCAACGATTGACATGTTTTATAGACTGATTTAATTAGAACAAGTAACAAGTAGAAAGGCATTAAGTTCGGCCAGGCCGAATCTTATATACCCTCCACCACGGAGTGTATTCGACAGTGTTATCGGTAGATTAGAGGCTGTCGACATTACACAGAAGTGTACTACCATATTAGGAAATTTGTGATTCTTCATTATTATAATATAAATAGTCCTCTACTAAAGAGTGATTTTTTTGAGGTTAGGATTTTCATGCATTAGTATTTGACAGATCACGTGGGATTTCAGACATGGTGTCAAAGAGAAAGATGCTCAGTATGCTTTGACATTTCATCATGAATCGTCTTACAAACGAACAACGCTTGCAAATTATTGAATTTTATTATCAAAATGCGTGCTCTGTTAAGAAAGTTCATTGCGCGCTTCCATTTTATGGTCAGTTTAATCGACCCACTGAAGCGGCTATTCGGGCTATTGTGACTAAATTTCGCACCAAATTTACATTGTTGGACATTAAACCACCAACACGCTTACGTAGAGTGCGAACTGAAGAAAATATCGCAGCTGTATCGGCCAGTGTTAATGATGACCACCAATTTTCGATTCGTCGCCGTTCGCACCAATTGGGTCTCTGTTACTCAAAAACGTGGAAATGCCAAAATTGGACTAAGCGGATGGACCACCTAAGACGCAGCCGCGGTCAACATTTAAATGAAATTATCTTCAAAAAGTAAATGTCATGGACCAATCTAACGTTTCAAATAAAGAACCGATGAGATTTTGCAAATTTTATGCGTTTTTTTAAAAAAAAAAGTTATCAAGCTCTTAAAAAATCACCCTTTATATATAAATATTAATATTAAATATTATTAGACAGAAATCTTCAAAAATGTGCTCTAAATATTATTAGGTATAAACAATTTTCCTCAAGCCGGATTTTCCCCATTTGCAATTTCTTGATTCCATTTACAGCCTCAATTCGTACCTCTTATTTTTCGCGTCTACGTAGACAGGCGAGTGCAACTACTGAATATCATGATTCTAGCTACAACCATTTGATTATAGCTAAATTTAATTCCATTTAGATCCTGAAGCTACGAATATCGGAATATATATTTATTATTCGCGTCACCGCGGTCAGATAATTGTACACACCGGATTTCATTATTATAGCTGCAGCCGTTTGTTTGGTACAATTTTTATCCCCATTCGCCCTATTTTCCACATAAAAGTACAAATTTCGACAAAATTCTTTTTATTTCGCATCTTCAGAGTAAGATGAATGTACAGACCACATTTCATTTTTATAGCTTCTGCCGTTTGGTTGGTACCATTTTTATCCCCATTCACCCCATTTCCGATTAAAAGTTTCGAAAAAATCCTCTTTATTTGGCACAGTCAGATGAAAGTACACACCGAATTTCATGATTTCAACTTCAGCGGTTTGGTAGGTACCATTTTTATCCCTCTTTTCATATTGTATCCCTTAAATTTACGAGTTTTGAAAAATTCCCCTATTTTACGTATCTACGCAATTAGACGAATTTCATGTTTCTAGCTGTTAGTGTATTATTTGTACCATTTTTATCTGTTTTTGTACCATTTCACCCGCTAATTTGTTTGTACTTTTTGATGACTACACGTTACTACAGGAAGGTACGAAACAAATTTCAAGTGTATAAGAAAAAGAAATTTTCAAAATAATTGCTTAAATAGTCTAAATATTAGGGGTATTTTCAGTCCTTGTTAGGGAAAAATTTCTTTCTTCTGGGCCGATTTAGCCCACTTTCAATCCCAAATTATCTGCAACCATAAGACACATTTACGGAAAATTGCTATCTCCTAGCTCATTTCGTTCGGCCGCTATCGTGCTTTCAAGAGGCAGACAGAAGGGCATGGCTAAAAAGTTTTAGAATTTTACCAGGATACAGAATATATATACTTTATGGGGTCTCCGTTGAATATTTCAAGGTGTTACAAACGGAATGACACCCCCATCCTGGAGGTGGATTGTATAAAAATTGCTATGTAATCATTGCAAAGAGGAGATAAATGAAGAATGTGATGATTACATTCCATGTGATAAATGTAAACAAGCAAAAAGGAGTTAAGTTCGACTGGGCCGAATCCTCCACCACGGAATGCATTCCACAGTATCACAGGGAGATTAGAAGCAATCAACTTTACGCACACCATATTAGGAAAATTGTGATGTTTCATTATTATAATATTTATAGTCCTATACTATATATAAAAATAAAACTTCAAGTGTAATCGAAAAGTGAACATTAAGCAGCAATCTCAAAAATGTGCACTGAATATTATTAAGTGGAAGCATTTTCCCTCAAGCCCGATTTTCCCCATTTGCAATTTCTTGATTCCAGCTACAGCCTAAATGTCTCTACCATTTTGATAGGAAAAGTTCTAATATTGAAGATCCAATATGTTTCAGAGTGGAGTATGTTATGAGTGAAATATACCGACTTTCATGATTTTAGCTACAGCGGTTTGATTGGTACCAGTTCCACTCCTTTTTACATTTTCACCTTAAAAATATGAATTTAGAAAAATTCTTACGTCTTCGTAGACGTGTGCAAATACTGAATACCATGATTCTATATACAGCTGTTTTATTGTTGTCAAATTTAATCCCATTTAGAACCTGATGGTACGAATATCGAATGATCTCTTTATTTTTCGCGTCTCCGCAGTCAGAGAAGTGTACACACCGAATTTCATTATTATAGCTGCAGCCGTTTGGTTGGTACCATTTTTATTCCGCTTAAAAGTACAAATTTCGAAAAAAAGGCTTTTTATTTGTCGTCTACACAGTCAGATGAAAGTACGCACAGAATTTCAAGATTTCAACTTCAGCGGTTTGGTTGGTACACTTTTTATCCTTCTTTTCCAATTGTATCTCATAAAAATACGAATTTTGAAAAGTCCCTCTATTTTACATATCTATGCA
This sequence comes from Polietes domitor, assembly GCA_947397865.1. Taxonomy (NCBI): domain Eukaryota; kingdom Metazoa; phylum Arthropoda; class Insecta; order Diptera; family Muscidae; genus Polietes; species Polietes domitor. The sequence continues at coordinate 90,200,239 of OX377618.1, read as the reverse complement.
ATTAGAGGAATGTACATTCCACATTTCATGTTTCTACCTATGTTGTATTATTGGTACTACTTTTATCCCTTTTTGTCCCATTACGTCCGCTAAAACGTGTATTTACTTTTTTCTGCTTTTACGCTACAAGAATGTACGCAACAAAATTCAAGAGCATATAATTTTGTATTTCGTGCTTACTCAGTCAGAGGAATGTATACACCAAATTTCATGATTCTAGCTGCCGTACAGTTTTCATTTACTTTTTCCATTTTACACCCAAAAGTACGAATTTCGAAAAGTTCCTATATTTTATGTGTCTACGAAATCAGAGGATTGTTTAAATCGAATTTCATTATTCTAGGTGCAGCCGTTTGATTGGTACCATTTTTATCCCTCTTTTCCCATTTAACCCCTTAAAAGTACGAATTTTGAAAAAATAATTTTATTTTATGTATCTACACAATTAGATTAATGTACACATCAAATTTCATGTTTCTAGCTGCTGTCGTTTAATAGGTACCATATTGATCAAGTACAACAAACAGACATTCAAAAAACATGCTGAAAAACTCTAGATATTAGGGGTTATTAGGGGGGTTTTAGTCCTTGTTAGGTAAAAATTTTTACCTCTGGGTCGATTTCGCCCACTTTCAACTCCAACTGATCTGCAATCATAAGACACATTTAGGGCAAATTTGAACCTCCTAGCTCATTTCGTTCGGAAGTTAGAGTGCTTTCAACAGACAGGCAGAGGTAAAATTCTAAGACGATATAGCCATGAACATATATACTTTATTATACACTCGATTGTTGCACATCTTGTACGTATATTGAAAGCATGTCTGCGCCTAAGGTTTATACCCAAAGCAGGCAAAACGAGTCATTTATCCGCTAAGGATTTCAGACCGATCAGTCTATCATCCTTCCTCCTTAAGACACTGGAATGAATCCTAGATATTTACCTAAGAGGAAGCATACATAGGAAGATCTAATTAGTGACGCTCAACATGCCTATATTAAAGGCAAATCCACTGAGAGTGCCTTCATTAGGTTGTTGATTACATAGAGAGAAACTTAGAAAGAAATGATTACACACTTTATCCTCATACTAAATTTTACAAAAATCGGAGTTCATTTGCCGGAAATATGCCCAAAAAACCAAAATAATACCTGATTTAGCAAAAAATCGAATTACTGCATGAAAACTGCACACAGGTCTCATTTTTGACTTCATCGAACTATTTCTCAAATATTTTAAGAGATTTTGCAATCAATTTTTTTGACGTCAAAACTATGTTTATGTTTGTTTGTAATAAATATTTTAAAAATATACGCAGATAAAAAGATGAGTAAATTTCCTTTATCCTCATGTAAATTGTATAATAAAGCTAAGAAACCATCATAATAAAGCTAAGAAACCACAATTTGTAATAAAAAAATTGAGTGCAAAATCTCTTAAAATGTGTGAGAAACAGTTCGACAAAATTCAAAAAAAGAAATTAAGTTTTTTTAATTTTCAAAATCTGAAAAAGTGCAAATCTGCAATACAAAAAAAATTAAATTTTTCTTCGCAATACAAAAAAAATAAAATTTTTTTTTCGCATTATGTTAATATGTTAAAAAACACAAAGACAAAAAATAAAAATTTTAATTTTCTTTAAAATCGGAAAATACAAAAAGTAGTCAATTTTGGGCCGTTTTCTAAAAATTGTAAATTGCTACAAATTGCTGCAAGGCGCACTGAGGAAATTATCAGGCTGGGCTAGGAACAGTGACCTGTGCATTAATCCTAGGAAAACTGAACTAGTTCTCTTCACAAGGAAATATAGAATTGAATCATTCAGTAAACCAGTTCTGGATGGAACTGAACTTAACGTTTCTCAAGAGGCCTGTTTAATTACAAATGTTGTCATTCTCAACTTCCACCTTTTCTTGGTGTGCGGCCTACGGTCAAATGGCATTCCTTTATTTATTCCCCTACGTTAGATTTTGTCTACTACTTTCTTCATACGACTTTGTGATATTACGCACAAAAAGAGTAGTAACACCTTCTAACGAGTAGCGAATGCACTGAGAGCCGCCTTTCTCCATCTAAGCTATGCTTTAGTTTTACTCGTTATTGTAAATCTCTTGTTCATTGGATTTCGTCCATACAACACCCTCACAAACTTTTATACAAAAGGTAATATTGTTTACGACAATAAATTGAATTGAGTTTTATTTGAAAATATTAAATTTTCTTAGTTTTTTCGTTTGCATTTTTTTGGTCTGTAATCAATATTTGATTTGAACTGGGATATTGTCCTGGCTCAAGACCATTTTGCTTCTATATTTAATAGAATGCAAATTTATTTACAAATGGCATGGTGACATTTATTACTTGGCTGCAGACTACCACGATCATGATTTCGACCATGTCAAAAGTCTTTTCAAGTGGCTTCGCAGCGACTTTTCAACATCAAACCCGGCTTCTATAAGGAGATGATTCTCACAAACGAACGAGAATCACAACTCACTTGCCGAATTGCCGAAAGACTTTTGGTGTCGTACTCTACAGTCGGTCTTCTACACTGTCAGAAAAATATTTTAAAAAATTTTCGGTTTTCGGTTTATTTTTGATTTTTTGTTTTTGCTTGATACGAGCGTACATTTATTGCGTGCATCATACAGTCCGTGCACCCTACTCTCGGTCAAGTGAACATACATAGGAATTTATATTTTTTTCCGATTTTTCCATTGACTTTCTTTTACAGAGAAATATTTTGGGGCATTTTCGTGCTTCTAAATAAAATTTCGTGTATTTTTCGATACACTGGGAAAAAACCTGTGAGGTTTAATAATTTTTAATTAAAATTTTTGTTAAATTTAATAGCAATTTGGCCAAAGTTCGTGACTGAACTAATGTTCGTGTATTTTTCGATACATTTTGCGGAAATTTGGTTGGGCGTATTCGAATTAACTCATTTTTTTAGTATTTTTAACTGATTTGGGAAGATTTCGAGCTCAGCTTTGAAAATTCAGTGTATTTTTCGATACATTGGACTATTTTTGGGGTTTCGTTCTACCTTATTGCTGGAAATTTTTCATTCATTTAGCATTTTCTTGCCCTTTCAAAATATTCAGGGTATTTTTCGGTACACTGTGAATGTTTTTGGATTTCTTTCTGAAATATTTTTTGGATAACTTTGAATAGTTTTCATTCATTTGGCACTTACGTGTATTTTCCTGGTGTTTTTTAATACATTTAGCAAAGTTTTTACTTTTTTTTGGTTTTACTTAATTCTCGCTTGGTTCAATATGCCTCTCACTCCACTCGACTTCTTTATCAGAGCAACTGATGCTTTGGTAAAATTTGATGCGAACTTCAGTACCCTACGGGATGAAGACCTCGACATATATTCCCTTGAAATACAGGGTTCAGAAGCGAGAACATTATGGAGTAATGTTAAGGACAGGTACGATAAGTGTCTTAGTCATCTCCAAACTGCTCAGGATGCGGAGAAGGAGGACATAGATTCTGCTGACAGCAAATATGATGTAGCGTATAGGGCATTTGTACGTGTCCTCGCTGCTATTAATAGGAAATTGGATGAACTTCGAGCTTCTACTTCTTCGGATACATATTCGATACATCATTTGGATTCTCCTTCTGATCGATCAGAATCTATAAGGGAGCAGCAGGAACAATGTGGGGACAGCAACAGTATGGCTCACGGCCTTTCGTTGCCGCCATGAGATACTGACGTTTTCCTTGGCGATTTCCTCTCATGGCCTACATTTAGGGATCTGTTTTCAGCGGTATACATTAATAACTCCCGCTTAAGTGACATTGAACGGCTATGTCATTTGATTAGGAAAACGAGCGGTGAGGCTCGCGAAATTGTATCCAAATTTCCACTCACCCATCGCAGTTTTATTCTAGCCTGGAAAGCCTTGAAAGATGTGTATGATAACACTCGAATCTTGGTGAACAACCAGCTCAAGATGCTTTTTGATCTTCCGATCCTTGATAGCGAAAGTAGCTTAGGTTTGAAAAATTTGCAACGCGGAATAAATGGATGTCTTTCTGCAATGTCCATTTATGACGTAGCCACGGATAGTTGGGATCCTATATTAGTTTTTTTGTGTATTCAGCGATTGCCCAAAAGTAGTGTTACGTTATGGGAACAGAGTGTGAAGAATAAGTAGGATTTGTCTTCATTGAAAGATTTGGATCTCTTTCTTACGGAAAGAATACAAACTCTGACATATCTTCGTGACATAAAGGGTATCGATTCCACGAAGATGTCCGACGGTAGGAAGGTCGGTGAGCATTTTACAAATGCAGGCTCATCAGGATCTTCTCGTTCTCATCAGAACAAACTGTGTATTCTCTGCCCCAGACAATTTCATCAACTTCGTGATTGTCCACGATTTGGGGGGCCTTTCGGTCTCCGACCGGTTTGACACCGTCAAACGTCATCACTGCTGTGTAAATTGCTTGATGCGTGGACACGAAGCTAGGAAGTGTGGAAGTATTCACAAATGTGGAAAATGCGAGAAGAGACATCATACTCTTTTGCATCGTGATACATCGAATTCTGAGGGTTCGGCTGTTGTAGCGAATCCTGCGGGGAGTTTGGTTCCGATCACCCAGCATACTAATCCTCCATTTGTGAATCCTTCGCTGCCGTCAACTTCTTCTGGAGGTTCATCTGGTGCTATAAATAGACAGGTATATCATGCTTCGCAGGATAGAACTATGTTATTAGGGACAGCGATGGTAAATATCGTACACCAAGGTACTTCGCACCCAGCTCGGGCTCTTATCGACCCGGCGTCAGAGGCTTCGTTCATTACGGAACGATTGCAAAATCGCCTCAACATTCCGGTCAGTTCCACTCAGGCTAGAATATCGGGTGTAAATCAGTCATTCTCGGCTACTTCTGGAAAAATATGTTCTTTGTGTATAGGGTCTATTTTGGATACGGCGCTGTTGATGGAAACTAATGCCTTAGTTCTTCCGCATATTTCTGGGTATCACACCCTATCCCTCTTTATCCCCCACAGAGGTCTTTTGGTATACGTACGTAATGATATAGTGTTCCAGAGCCGGCATAACTTAAACTCTGAAAATCCAGAATTTAACTCCCTTTGTCTCCCTTTAACTTACCCTCCCTTGTCTGTTCTAATGGTGGGTAAGTTTAAAGTACAATTTGCCAATGTACGAGGGCTGAGAGCGAATTTTTTTGCCGTGTACGCTCATGTACAATTCCATCGGCCTGATGTTTTTGCTCTTTGTGAGACCCAGGTGTGTGAGGATTCTGATCCACAGGATTTTCACATTCCTGGGTATCACACCCTATCCCTCTTTATCCCCCACAGAGGTCTTTTGGTATACGTACGTAATGATATAGTGTTCCAGAGCCGGCATAACTTAAACTCTGAAAATCCAGAATTTAACTCCCTTTGGGTTAAATTCAAGATTGGAACACACGTACTACATTTCGGATTTGTGTATAGAAGTCCAAACGCGGAAAGGGAGGTATCCCTAAATGGCTTTGACGCCCTTTCCGATTCAATTACAAAAATTTTAGAGGATTATCCTGACAGTGAAATTGTGGTTGCTGGCGATTTCAATGTCCATAATTCCTCTTGGCTTGCCCATTCGAGTCACTCAACACCGGAGGGTCAATACGCCGAGCTTTTTGCCGCGCATAATGATTTGACGCAACTAGTGAATGAACCGACACACATTCCGTGTGTCCAAGGGCAACACTCTAACATTCTTGATCTTTTCTTAACATCACACCCTGAAAAGTATGAAGTTAACGTCCTAGCACCTCGTGGTAATTCGGATCACTGCATTGTTTCAGCATCCTTTTCGTATTCCGCTCTTCGTGTCGCTTCGACCCCAGCCCCAAAGCGGACAATATATATATACGAAAAGGCACGTTGGGCCGAGCTCAACAACTTTTTCCAGCATTTCAATTGGAAACTTTGTTTTCTCTTTCCTCCTTCCAATACATTATCTTCCTTCTACCAACGCAATGCACTGCATTTATAGGGGACATCCCCTGAGTGTTGGTTCAGTGAAAAAAAAAAAAAAAATATGAGGCCAGTTTCAGTCCCTTCTTCGGCAACCCCCTCAGTATGTTACTTGCTTCATCATCCGGTAATTAACCCGGATAAAAAGACTACCAAACTTCGAGTGGTTTTTAACGCCTCAAATAAAACATCAAATGGGAAGAGTCTTAACGATATTCTTCATATAGGTCCGACCTTACAATTAGATCTAGTTCTCCTCATTCTGAGGTGGAGACTATTTAGATTCATTTTCAACTGCGATATTACTCAGATGTACCGCCAGATTAGAGTCGATTCGTCCCATACTCCTCTGCAGAGAATACTCTTTAGGGATTCTCCTAAAAAGATTGTTCAAGATTATGAGCTGCAGACGGTGACCTTGGAACTTAACTGTACTCCATATCTAGCCATACGGACGTTATTACAACTGGCCGATGACTCTGAAGACGAATTTCCCCATGCTGCACACATTCTACGAAAGTGCATGTACGTTGACGACGTTTTAACGGGTTACCATGATCTGGAGACTGCATTGACCTCTCGTGATCAATTAATTTCAGCTTTGTCTTCTGCGAAATTCGAATTGAGGAAATGGACGTCGAATGACCGGACTATTTTAGAATGTTTTCCTACGGAACATTTAGTCGATGCGAAGCTTCTCACTTTCGTGGAAGCTAGTAGTTCTAAGCCTTTAGGCATTCGTTGGAATGCTCAGTTAGATGTATTCTATTTCAGTATGACTCCTCTAGAGCGAAAATCTAACTACACACAACGGGAAGTGTTGTCCATTATTGCGAGATTGTTCGATCCTGTAGGTTGGTTACGCCCGGTGATAGTACTGGCAAAGATTACAATATTGGGTGGGATGATTCACTTCCGTCTACGACGGAACTTGAATGGCAGAGGTTTGTGGATACCTACCAGGAAGTGAATTCCATTCAGATTCCTCGGTGGGTTCGATATTCTCCCAGTTGCTCAGCTGAACTTCATGTTTTTTCTGATGCCTCAGAAAAGGCATTCGAATTGTAGCACCAAATGGGGATATTACTACTCATTTACTTTCGGGTAAAACGAAAGTTGCCCCACTTAAATCAATTTCTTTGCCACGTTTAGAACTTTGTGGCGCTGTGTTGGCGTCCGAGTTGTTGAAAACCATCATGAGGGAAATAGATATAGATCTTCAAAGAGTTTATTGTTGGACTGATTCTACGATCGTTTTTTCTTGGCTTAGGAAAACTCCCTGCACGTGGACTACATTTGTTGATAATCGTGTATGCAGGATTCAGGAGAATGTAGGTGGCCACAATTGGCATCACGTGCGGTCTGAGGATAACCCTGCTGATCTAGGTAGCCGCGGGCTTTCGCCTGCAGAGCTTGCCACGTTTGGTGGCACAGATTTGGTGGCATGGACCACAATGGCTCCGCTTAGATAGCGCTCAATGGGATATTAGGGATTTAGCTCCTCTTGACACCGATATTGAATTACGTGCTGTCAAGAGTCATGCATCGTTCTTTACGAACTATGAGGATATCCTTGAAAGATTTTCGTCTTGGGATAGAGCTTTACGTGTTGTGGCATATATCTTTCGATATTTTTATAGAACTCATCCTTCTCATAGGGGTCATAATCTTTTCCGAGATTCGACTATTCCGAGTTCTGAGCTGAAAGCCGTCAGGCTACGTCTGGCTTCACTGGCTCAGAAGGCATTATTAGCGGATGAATATGATTGTTTGTTGCAAAAAAGACCATTAGATCGTAAGAGTTCGCTCTTGCCGTTAAATCCATTCCTGGATGAAGCGGGGGTCATGCGGCTACACGGGAGACTGGTTAGATCACCCAGTCTGTCATATTCCGAGCAACATCCAATTATTTTGCCTTATGCTAGTAGATTTACTCAGCTCTTAGTACAGTTTGTTCATGTGATAACTATTCATGGTGGAAACCAATTAATGCTTCGCATTCTGCGTATTGAATATTGGATTCCACGTCTGACTTCTTTAGTCAGAACGACCATCAATCGTTGCAAACGCTGCTGGTTAGACAGAAGACGATCTTGCACTCAAATTATGGCCGCTCTTCCTCCGGAGAGAACAAGGCCCTTTGTCACTACTGGCGTAGATTTTGCGGGTCCTTTCGAAGTTAAATCTTTTACTGGTAGGGCATGTAGAATAACAAAAGGTCACGTTTGCGTCTTCGTTTGCTTTTCTGCGAAAGCAATACACCTCGAGGCTACTTCAGATTTGTCAACGACAACCTGTTTAGCCGCATTTCATAGATTTATTTTTCGTCGTGGTTGTCCAAAATCCATTTTTTCGGACAACGGCACTAATTTCGTTGGTGCTTCTAGGGAATTGGAACGGGATTTCAAGTGTGTGCTTCGTGAGAGTCGAGATCAGGTTTGTTCCGCATTCCAGTATCAAGAACTTTCATGGCAGTTCATTCCTGCCGGAGCCCCTCATATGGGTGGGCTTTGGGAAGCTGCTGTGAAAAGCTTTAAGCTGCATTTCCGCAAGCAAGCACAAAACTTCAAATATACGTTTGAAGAATTTTCAACGGTTCTTTCCAGAATCGAAGCTTGTTTGAATTAACGTCCTCTGTGTCCTATGTCTGACAATCCACATGATCCGGTGGCGCTTACGCCGGGTCACTTTCTGATAGGGTCGCCGATCCTGGCTCCACCGGAGCCGGTCATAGAAGAAGCGCCATTGCACATCGTGAATCGATTTAGGAAAATTAAGGCTTTAACTCAGCAATTCTGCCTACGGTGGAAAGATGAGCATCTAAAAAGTTTGCATAATAGATATAAGTGGAAATTTCCGCAGCGCGATGTTCAAATAGGCGATTTAGTTGTTATTCGAGACGAACAACTGCCTCCCACTTCGTGGAAATTAGGTCGGGTAAATAACGTCCATCCGGGTATCGACGGTCGTGGATATTCGAACGGGAAACGGTGTTGTAAGACGACCTATAGTAAAGCTGGTCACTTTGACCCAGTAATTTAAAGCGTGTTCATTATACTATCGCGCCATTTCTATTTTCGTAGTCCAATGGAAAGCATAGTGAAGGTAGTAGTGGGACCAGATCAAGGCTGGCCTTACGGGTCGTCGACGCCTATGGTGTGGTCAGCAGTACTTATGGTCTCTACGAGCTGTGGTACTGCGAATCTGGGCTCTACGAGCTATATAGGGTTTTGGATAATTAGTATGTAAGAAAAATGAAATCGAAATAAATGCTCATAAAAACTGACGAATACCCCTTTTATTTCCCTTAGCAATAAGTGTATATACATGTTTATATTACATGAAATTTTGATTGAAATTGTTTAACTTTACTTTACAACATAGCGGGATGTTGCAAGGCGGGCGGCAATGTTTAATTACAAATGTTGTCATTCTCAACTTCCACCTTTTCTTGGTGTACGGCCTACGGTCAAATGGCATTCCTTTATTTATTCCCCTACGTTAGATTTTGTCTACTACTTTCTTCATACGACTTTGTGATATTACGCACAAAAAGAGTAGTAACACCTTCTAACGAGTAGCGAATGCACTGAGAGCCGCCTTTCTCCATCTAAGCTATGCTTTAATTTTACTCGTTATTGTAAATCTCTTGTTCATTGGATTTCGTCCATACAACACCCTCACAAACTTTTGTACAAAAGGTAATATTGTTTACGACAATAAATTGAATTGAGTTTTATTTGAAAATATTAAATTTTCGTATTTTTATTTATTTTCATCCTTGCTACGCAAACAGGCCAAATTCCTTGGGGTGATCCTAAATCGGAAACTAAACTGGAATAGGAACATTGAGGAGAGGTATAAAAAGGCCCTAAATGCACTCTATATGTGTAGGAACTCCATAGGAAAGATCTGGGGGCTGAAACCGAAAGTTGTAGACTAGATCTACCGGTCGGTGGCCAGGCCCATTACTATGAACCAACAACCGTCTCTGCTGGTTTGCTGGACATAGCAATATTACAGGAAACGGAATAGCAGATGAATTGTCTAAACAAGGTTCGCCCTTGGACATCAATCAAGCTGACAGCTCAGTAAAGCCAACGATTGACATGTTTTATAGACTGATTTAATTAGAACAAGTAAAAACGGCGTTAAGTTTGGCCGGGCCGAATTTTATATACCCTCAACCATGGATTGCATTCCACAGAGGCTGCCGATTTTCGTAGGAAAATATACTTTGTTAACCAAAACAAATACAATTAAAAAAAAAATATTATAAATAAATATAAAATTTTTATTATTTCAAACGACGCTTATAAGGCAAGGTAAAATTACTTCAAGTCAATTCAAAAAATAAATATTTTTATATTAATATTTTCAAAAAAGCGTCCATTCCATATTTCCATTCGATTTGAACTGTCTGTTCGTTTGTATGGTAACTAAAGCCATAGACTTAGAAGCGGTTTCCGATTTAACAACAAACGCATTTCGTCGCTTTATTTCCAGAAGGGGTGCCTGTACGGATGTATACTCTGGCTGCGGCACAAAATTTGTGGGAGCCACCAAAGAGCTGCAAGTAAGTAAAAGTAAGAGTTCATTGCCAGAAGACCTACAGCATTCCCTGAGTCTGATTGGAATTAGTTGTCATTTTATTGCATCTGCATCTCCTAACTTTGGTGGCCTCTAAAAGGTGTCAAATTCATAAATACCATCTAAAACGCATCATGAATGATAGAGTTCTAAACTTTGAAGAACTGACCACATTATTATGCCCTGACCACATATATTGCCTGAACTCACGACCACTCGCTCTTGTCGTATGACCCAGATAACTTTGGTGCCCTCACCATCATTTTTCAGTTGGTGAGAACACTAACTGAATACAGGAAGAGTCACTACTAAACAACAACAAGATGAAGCAACATTTTTGAAAAAGGTGGCGTAATGAATATATTAACCGTCTTCAGGCACGACCAAAATGGCTAAGACCTACGCCAGAAGCAAAAGTTGGGGACGTGGTATTAATTGCTGACGAAGGGTGCGGACCAGAACAGTGGACCTGATGAACATACGGGTTGTATCAGTTCTGACTAAAAACTAAATTATTAAAATTAATATTTTCAAAAAAGCGTCCATTCCATATTTCCATTCGATTTGAACTGCGATATTGTCCAGACCATTTTGCATCTATATTTAATAGAATGCAAACTTATTTACAAATGGCATGGTGACATTTATTACTTGGCTGCAGACTACCACGATTTCGGCCATGTCAAAAGTCCTTTCAAGTGGCTTCGCAGCGACTTTTCAACATCAAACCCTCTCTCTATAAGGAGATGATTCACACCGACTTTCGAGTTTCTAGCTGTTGTCGTTTAATATGTACCATTTTTATCCCATTTTTGCTCTGAAATTAAAATTCCTACGGAATCATTTGCATATGGAGATTTGTTCTTCCAAAATACATATTTTGGGTGAGTATTCTCTGGCTCAGCTACGTCATTATCTGCTAATAGAATACATATTCACAATACTAATTTGGAAACAATTCTTAGAGCTTTTTGGGAACAGGAATTTATAGAATGAGGAGTCGTACTGTGAAGCTCATTTTAGAGCCACTACAAAACGGAAAGAATCTGGATGTTATATGATGCAGTTGTCATTTAAATCAATATTACATGATAACATTTGTCTAAAATCGTATTTTAGACAATATTACTATAACGTAACTCTTTAAGTTTTTGAATACTATAGTTTCAAATAAAATAGATTATAATTACTTTTATTGTGAATCATCGTAAAATACAACATACGAATTGATATATTTGAACAGTACATCGAAGTACGTCCTTACTGTGAATTATAAGTAAAATCGATTTGAATATTGTACTAAATATTATAAACTACAAACTACAAAATACGAAGTTGATAAATTTCCGAAGAATATATTTTGAAATGAACTCTCACTTTTCCATCAACACTCAGAAGGTGAGCCTCGAAATAAACCCTATCTCTTGAATTAACAATTAATTGTCTTTGGTTTTTTATCTTTCTCGTTTTATTTCTCTAACCATTATTTTGTGACAATTTCTCTACTCAATGAGAAATTGCATGAAAGACAAAAAAAGTTTAATTTTTTTGCTTTATAGTTCCCTAAAGCCTCCAATCTCTCGAAGTATTTATTCTCTATTGGCAACTGATCTCATCTTAACAACAGAAAAGGAAAGGCGGTTAGAACCAAGCAATTATTGCAGAGTTTCCCCCCGCAACGTCTCCTCTGTTCATGGTCCTTCGAAAGTAGAAGAAGCAGACAATTGGATATTACAAGAAAGTCTCCACTCCAACAAACATAATGAGGTAATTCTGTCTCAGAAGAATGCGAATAATTAGTACATAATCGGTCGCAATAAGTTAAAGTCGAAACGCGCATAATTTTAGTGTGGTGTTAATATTTATTTGTTGTATGTGTGTTAAAGAATAGCAAAAGGTTTAAGTTTAAAGTTTAAAAGAAAAATATATTTGAAGCCCCCGTAAAAAGCAATTTTACTAGGGAAAAGTGATAATTGTTTCCCTTTAATCCATGTAACAAAGTGCATAAAGTGAGGTTAAAATTAAAAAAGCTACAAAAAGAGGTAGATAAAAAGTTATATCACCCACAATGCCCAAACCTGTGATATGAAATTTAAAATCATAAGCATGCTAAGAGAATGCTAGGCAACGAAATAATTAAATAAAAAGTGCGTCGAAACACCAGGAAATGACATAGAAGCAGGCATTTAATGGATAAAAAATCTCTGAAGAAGCAAAGTGAGTACAGATTATCAAGAAAATCATTTATCGACGAATTTATGTTGCATATTACTCACAGAAAGTTTAAAACCCCGTTAGAAATTAACAAAAATTTTATTTCTTAAGAGAATTCCGTTAGAAATTTCAAGTTTCATTAAAATTTGTGAAAACAAACCAGGCAACGGAGGCATGAAAAAAATAACGGTCGACAGATTATGGGGAAGAAAGAACATGCAAAATCGTTACACAAAACAATATAAAAAGATCTGGTATTTCCTTCATTTACACGCTTTATCACACCTTTCACTTCTTCATTTGCATCTTCTGAGTAATATCAAACCAATATACTTTTAAAAAGCTAAAAGTGAGTTAGCATTTGAAATTTACATTATATGAGTACTTTGCTTGTCATGCCAAACTTCATAACCAGCTGTAAGAACTCTCCCGCGCGATAATATCACTCATAAACAATATCACTCAATTAAGAGAAAATTTACAAGCATCCACTGCTCAATATTGTAGACTGGTCTCTCTTCAAAGGAGAGTCATTATTGTCTAACAACTAACAAAAGAAAACGTATAGAAGAAGAATGAAAAAAGAGTTATTAAATAAGAGTGATGATAATCATAAAAGAATTTATTATTTATTATTATTTAATCATTTTCTCACAAACAAAAATATATATGCACATATTACAACCATACATACACACAATATTAACCATACTACTATTTATTCCAAATCTCATTATATACACAAAACATTGAAATATATATGCACATATTACAACCATACATACGCACAATATTAACCATACTACTATTTATTCCAAATCTCATTATATACACAAAACATTGATTTATCATGCACATACATCGCACCACACATTGATGACGATTATATTATTGATACGTCAGTCATAAACGCTATTATATTATAATTTCAATTCTCTGGGTTCAGTTTTTATAATTTTCACACTAAAACATATATCAAATTTAGCTATTTTTAACTGAATTCTACGAAATAAACTACATTAAGCGTATCCATTATTACAAAATACCGCTATAAATTGATTATTAACATCAGGGACTGTCGTTTAATTACAATCAAGCTATATCTGATCATCTTCCACTACTTTATGGGGTCAAGGTGGTGGTTTAATTAAAATTTTGTTATAGTTTAGGACTCAAATAAATTTATATTCAAATCATCAATACGCACATTCTATATCCTTCCAAACTCAATCTATATCACATCAATTCTATTAAAAGAAATTAAAATTTTAATTCGATCAATTGTGGTTAATCGATCGCTAAGGTATTATCTTATTTTATACATCATTTCATATCTGACAATCAAGCGAAGATGAGTGTGGAACCCGCTACTACTGCTAATACGGGCAATGTGAATGGACAAAGCTCTGCCATACACGACCGCTTCTTATTTGACTGTGACCATTTAATTCTATTTTGTACAAACTTTGAGAAATCTGATAATCTGGAAGACCAAACATATTCAAGGTTAGAGGACAATTTGGAGGACTTAGACTGCAGATGGAACAAATTGCAAGTAGCATATGCAAACTTAGTGCTATCTCCCGAATCATCAAATGCTAAGAATTTTAGGGAAAATGCTAAAGTTAATTACAATGTCTGCTCCGAGGCATATTACGTTGCCAGAGCTGAAATACGTGACATTCTCAGGATATCTAAAGGGCGGAATTCTCAAAATGTAACTTTAAGACAAAGTCTTTCTCCGGCCTTTTCACAACAACACACTGCCTCTGGGGATACTCAGTTAGACAATTCAAGCATTTGCTTAAAAGTTCCCGCATGCGATACCGAAATTTTCAAGGGTGGTTACGAAGAGTGACCATCTTTTCGTAACATGTTCACGGCTGTTTATGTTAACCACCCAAGACTCACCCCCGCACAAAAACTCTTCCACTTGCGTAATAAAACCAGAGGAAATGCTGGTGCTATAGTTAAAAGATACGTACTATGTGATGATAATTTCGAACTTGCATGGGGTGCATTGAAAGCTCGATACGAGAATAAACGCGTTTTGGTCGACAATCAGCTTCAAATTCTGTTTAACATTCCCTGTGCGACTAGGGAGAGTAGTGAATCGATTCAACAAATTCAGTCTACTGTCAAGGATTGTTTGTCAACTCTAAAACACTTGATGTAAAAGTTGATGGTTGGGATCCAATCCTTTTATACTTGATTTCGACAAAACTTCTCTCCCATAGAGAGTTGCCGAAATGGGCGATTATGGACGAATTTTTATCAAATAGATTTGAGGTTGTTGAAAGGATATCTAGCATACGATCAACTAGAGGACGCTTCAGTCTACCTGCCAAAACTCAGACATACACATCACAAGAAAACTTAGATCCCTCCTGCATAGTTTGCCAATCTGATCACAACATCAGAATATGTCCCGAATTTAGAAGATTCACTCCTCAAGAGAGAATAGATTTCACTTACAAAAATGGAATTTGCAACAACTGCCTATCAGTAAAACACACTAAACCAAAATGTAAGAGTTCGAATACTTGCAAGTACTTGATCATCACACCTTGCTACACTTAAAATCTCGCACTTCAATTCAAGCCGCTGGTAACAATAAACCAGACAGTATACAATATTCTCCAAAGAATATTACCGTAAACTCAACTAAAAACCTTCTACAATAATAATGATAATAATGAGTAATAATGATACAATTCTACTTCGTACTGCGTTAGTACAAATTGCACATAGAGGTGAAGTGTACACAGTTAGGGCATTAATAGACCCGGGGTCTCAGAGGAAAAATTCCTTCGAGAAAGTCTCATTTCGAGATCATAGGCATTGGGGGTCAAAAACAGAATGCGAACAAGGAATGTGAATTATCAATTTTCGCTCATAGATACAACATCGAATTTACAATTAATGCAATAGTGTTGCCTAAGGTAACTAAACGGCTTCCTGCTATATCATTTGAAATTCCTAATAATGAAGAATTGCGACAATTAGACTTGGCTGATCCAAGCTTTAAAAAGTCCTCCCAAATAGACCTAATATTAGGTAATGACTCTGAAAGGTTTATAAATATCGAAGGCATTAAGAAAAATATTTGTGGGAACACGTCTGCCTACAACACCATATTTGGATGGGTGCTCAGTGGGCCAATACAATCCGAAAAGATTCATGCATTTACGACAAACGTTATACACTCAGAAGAAGCTTCTCTAAATGATATTTTGCGAAAATTTTGGGAGCAGGAGGAAATTCCTGCTTCTAGGCCTATATCTGCTGAAGACAGCTTCTGCGAGGATTTTTATAAAAGAACTACAACCCGCCAAAAGGACGGACGGTATGTAGTAAGGTTACCGTTTAAGAAGGATTTCCCAAACGCATTATACCTCGGCTCCTCACGATTTATTGCACTAGCTCAATATACCCGTATGGAAAAGTCATTGGAAAAAATCCGGAGCTCAAGTCACACTATAACTCCGTGCTTGATGAATATTTATCTCTGAATCACATTTAAGAGACTTCCTCAAATGAACTGGTGTGTTATGGCAAGTTTAAATCCTTTTACCTACCGCACCATGCAGTAGTGCTGCCGGAACACAAAACGTCGAAAGTGAGAGTCGTTTTTAACGCATCGCGAAAGTCAAAATCAGGAGCTTCACTTAATGACGTCCTGAACACCGGTCCTCCATTACAAACAGATTTAATATCCACTATTCTAAATTGGAGGCGATACAAATTCGTATTTAGTGGTGATATACAAAAGATGTACCGCTAGATTTTAGTACACCCATCAGATAGACCATTCCAACGTATTCTGTTTCAGAAGGAGCAAAATGGTCCCATTACGGACTTTCAACTCAACACCGTAACTTTCGGAGTCAATTGCGACCCGTTTCTCGCATTACGGACCCTACTGCAATTGGCAAAAGATTCTGAAGATCAATACCCATTAGTAGCAACCATTTTAAGAAATGAAACATATGTAGATGACGTTCTTTCTGGTGGTGATTCAATTGAAGAAGCACTAGTAGCACAAACACAACTAATAGCAGCTTTGAAATCTGCTGGATTTCTTTTAAAAAAGATAACTGCAAATGAACCAAAGTTACTAGTCCATCTAGCTCCTGAAGATCTGTACGATCTAAATCTTCTTCGTTTTCACGAAACCAGTTTAACAAAAACATTAGGTGTTCAATGGAATGCATTGACAGATAATTTCTCTTATTCATTCAACCCGATAGAACAATATACAAATGCAACAAAACGCCAAGTGTTATCAGCTGTTGCCCAGCTATTTGCTCCTGCTGGATGGATAACCCCAGTAATAATAAAAGCAAAAATGCTTATGCAACAGCTCTGGCTTGAAGGTTTGGGGTGGGATGAAAACATCGGTTTAGAATCACTCAGAAATTGGAATGAGCTTATCAAAGAGCTATCCCAGGTTGAGTCCATAAAATTCCCGCGTTGGATATAATATAAACCTTCAGACCAAATAGACATACATGGTTTCTCAGATGCCTCCAAATCTGCATACTGCGCGTGCGTTTACCTACGATGTAAAACGACGAATTCACTCATTTTCTCGAATCTATTAATAGCTAAGAGCAAGGTAGCACCTCTTCAGCCAGTCTGTCTCCCCCGTCTGGAATTAAATGGCGCACAATTACTTGCAAGATTGGTTAACTATGTGGTTAGCAATCTTAATTTCAGAATCAATGAGGTAATATTGTGGACAGATTCGACAATCGTATTAGGATGGCTGTCAAAACCTCCATGGTCGTGGGAAACTTACGTGGCAAACCGTACAGCACGAATTCAAGAAGTTGTTCCGACAGCGAAATGGCGGCATGTACGTACGCATGACAATCCTGCTGACCTCGGAACAAGGGGCTGTAGACCGCAAGATCTAACCTATAATCAATTGTGGTGGAAGGGACCTCCTTGAATTATTAACCCAGCGACAACATGGCCAAAAGGAAAACCGTTGCCCGACTTGGAAACAAAAGAGTCAATACAAATCCTTCAAGTGGCAGTGGAAGAGACTGATATTTTGTACAGGTTTTCGTCGTACACTAAAGCCTTGAGAGTTTTATCATACGTATTCCGTTTTGTTAACAACACTCACAAAAAAGACAAGAACGAAATAAAAATATACTCAATCGATCTAACCCAAAAGGAAATTCAATTTGTCAAGACTCGTGTGATATGCTTAACTCAGAAGCAATATTATAAAGACGAATGTGAGGATCTTGTGGCATCAAAACCAATATCGGAGAAAAGTAGCCTCAAACCGCTAAATCCCCTTTTGGATTCTGAAAATGTATTAAGAGTAAATGGCAGGTTTTCGGATTCTTCTCTATCATTCAACGAACGATATCCTACAATACTACCAGGAAACTCTCGACTTTGCCGATTATACCTATCTCATTTGCACATCTTTCTCACGCATGCGGATTGTAATCTAATGTGCAGAATAACAGACGGAATTTTACATTTCTCGGCTTAAAATTCGTATCAAAAGTATAATTCACAAATGCAAAACATGTATCACATACAAGCACAAACCATGCACCCAAATCATGGCTCCCTTGCCATCACATAGGTGTACATTTTCCGCTCCATTTCAGACCACCGGCATCGACTTTGCAGGTCCGTTTGAACTTAAAAGTTCATCATTGCGAAAATCACCCCTAATGAAAGGATATGTTAGTGTATTTGTTTGCTTTACGACGAAAGCAATACACCTCGAACCTTGCTCAGATTTATCATCTCCAGCATTTGAAGCCGCATTCGCCCGATTCGTCGGGAGGCGGGGGCTCCCTAGAAGGATATTATCAGATAACGGTCGAAACTTTGTCGGGGCAAGTAGATCACTTATGAAAGAATTCACTCATTTTATCAAAACGACTTCGAATGATATTGCTTAAAAATACTCAGTTAATGGATTTGAATGGAACTTTATCCCACCACATGCTCCACATATGGGCGGCCTTTGGGAAGCCGCAGTGAAATGTTTTAAAAATCATTTTAAACGGATCGCAGGAGCTCATAAATTTACATTCGAACAATTTGCAACTGTATTGGCACGCATAGAAGGAGTACTGAACTCCTGTCCCATTTCAGCAATCTCTGAAGATCCCGCTGACCTGACCGCTTTGACTCCTGGCCATTTTCTCAAAGGTTCCCCAGTTATGACACTATCAGAGCCTCTATCGCATAACATGTCTCTCACCAATCGATGGGAAAAACTAAAAGCTTTACATCACCAATACTCTATAAGGTGGAAAAATGATTACCTTAAGGCCCTCCACAAGCGATACAAATGGAAATCCTCATCGCAAAATCTCAAAACTGGTGATCTAGTAGTAGTTATGGATGATCTACTACCACCGTGCGAATGGCGTTTGGGGAGGGTTGAAAAAACTCACAGCGGTTCTGACGAGAATGTACGAGTGACTGATATACACACGGCTACTGGAATAATAAAACGTCCCATAGTAAAATTAGTTTTACTCCCCTTACTAAATGAAACTTCTCCTTTACAATCATAATTGCATTATATGTACATAGTACATACGTCTCAATCATATTTAATGCGCTTAATTAATTCTCCATTAAGTTGGTGAAGGCTTCTCAAAATAACTTTACTATAATTTATAATCTTTCCAGATCAAACACTAGTAGCCGTCGTGACTCACACCTCTATGTATGCAAATTGTGCCATCGGTTCCATTCAATCAGATTCTGCTATAAGTTTCGAAGTATGACGATAAAGGAAAGATGCCGTGCTGTCGATGTCCATAGTTATTGCAAAAACTGTTTGGCAAGGAGCCATACTCTCCGTAATTGTACATCTAAAGTCACTTGTGCTATATGTGGAAGGTACCACCATACACTACTACATCCACAACGTACACAACATCCAAGGATTCAAGTACCAGCGAGAAAAAGAGATTGGACACCACCGCCTACTCAGAGAAAAGTCGAACAGAAACAACGGACAACAGCTTTCAAACCTCATCACAACGTTGTTACTCCAGATACACGACTACTTTCCGAGGCTATTCGTTCATTGGCTTCTGTCTTATGTGCCACCCCAAAACTTGTTGCACGAGTGCAAGGCCGGCGCCATGTCTAAAATCGTATTTTAGACAATATTACAATAACGTAACTCTTTAAGTTTTTGAATACTATAGATTCAAATAAAATAGATTATAATTACTTTTATTGTGAATCATCGTAAAATACAACATACGAATTGATATATTTGAACAGTACATCGATGTACGTCCTTACTGTGAATTATAAGGAAAATCGATTTGAATATTGTACTAAATATTATAAACTACAAAATACGAAGATGATAGGTTTCCTAAGAATATGTTTTGAAATGAACTCTCACTTTTCCATCAACACTCAAAAGGTGAGCCACGAAATAAACCCTATCTCTTGAATTAACAATTAATTGTCTTTGGTTTTTTATCTTTCTCGTTTTATTTCTCTAACCATTATTTTGTGACAATTTCTCTACTCAATGAGAAATTGCATGAAAGACAAAAAAAGTTTAATTTGTTTGCTTTATAGTTCCCTAAAGCCTCCAATCTCTCGAAGTATTTATTCTCTATTGGCAACTGATCTCATCTTAACAACAGAAAAGGAAAGGCGGTTAGAACCAAGCAATTATTGCAGAGTTTCCCCCGCAACGTCTCCTCTGTTCAACATTTTTCCTGAGCTTAACAATAATGTTATTAGTGCCTTTAGAAGATTAAGACAGCTTGAAATTTAATTTTCAAAACGCTCTCCTTTTGCTGAGAATTATAAACAATTCATTAAAGAATATGAAAACTTAGGACGTATGTCTAAAATTGGCACTTATCCAAAGATATTCGTACTAATTTCTTACCACACCACAGTGTTTATAAAGAAGATAGTCAATGGATGAGATATCGTGATTTGTTGTCTGATTTGACTAAATTGCAAATTCCGAGATGGATACAATGGTCCAGGGGATGCAAGACCGATTTGCACTGCTTTTGTGGTGCATCGACCACTGCATATGCAGCCGTGGTGTACTCGACAGTCGAGTTGCAGACGACATTTCTATTAACATATTGCAAGCAAAATCCAAGGTTTCTCCTATCAAAACGGTCTCAATTCCAAGACTTGAATTGTGCGCAGCAGTTCTCTTGGTTAGGCTTACAGAGAAGATTAGGAAATCTCTGAATGACTTAGATATTGGGAACATAGATTACTGCAGCGATAGTTCGACAGTTGGATGCGAATGTCGCCTTCCAATTGGAATGTGTATGTGGCCAATAGGGTGGCAGAAATTCAGCGTTTCAGTAACCCTCTAGATTGCAGATACGTATCTTCTGCGCCACCGGCTGACTGCGTCTCTAGAGGAATTTTGCCTAAGGATTTAGTTGACAGTGAGATTTGGTGGCATGGTCTACAATTTTTGTATCAGCCCGAAAATTTGTCCAATTTATGTACCTATACAGTAGAATGGCTTCTTTTGTGAGGAAGGAAAAAATGTTGTTCATGTTCCCTACTAAAATGAAAGATTGGTTTGCTTCATGTGTTCTCCAAAAATATTTCGCTTATCATTGTCCGTTCGTGAGCTGGACGCGTTCAAAATAACCTCTATAAATCAGGTTTTTCTTGAAAAGAATTCACGATGAGAATGTTATTGAGAAAAAATGGCTAGAAACTAAAATCCGCCCGAGCCTTATCAAATCATATTAAAAGCTTGCAATATGACTCAGTATAAAGGGCAGATTTATACTACTTTAGTGCAATTTTTGATGCATTTTTTATAAGAACCACAATAACTTCCAGATTTTTAGTTCGATTTATGTTTTAGGGGCTCGTTGGAGCGGTATTGATAACTAATTGCAATTTTTAGAATTTTCTAACCTATTAAGGGCCGCAAATTTGTTTCATACTGTTAATACTCAGTGGGTTAAATGTGAAGTAAAAACTGAAATTTGGGGCTATTTGCATTTCGGCCATTAATGGGTTAGCAAGTTCTAAAAATTGCAATTGTTAAAGGTTGCGTAATAAATATATTAACCGTCTTCAGGCACGACCAAAATGGCTAAGACCTACGCCAGAAGCAAAAGTTGGAGACATGGTATTAATTGCTGACGAAGGGTGCGGACCAGAACAATGGACCTGATGAACACATACGGGTTGTATCAGTTCTGACTAAAAACTAAATTATTAAAATTATTGGGCGTGTTCGAATTAACTCATTTTTTAGTATTTTTAACTGATTTGGGAAGATTTCGAGCTCAGCTTTGAAAATTCCGTGTATTTTTCGATACATTGGACTATTTTTGGGGCTTCGTTCTACCTTATTGCTAGACATTTTTCATTCATTTAGCATTTTCGTGCTTTTTCAAAATAATCAGGGTATTTCGGTACACAGTGAATGGTTTTGGATTTCTTTCTGAAATATTTTTTGGATAGCTTTGAATAGTTTTCATTCATTTAGCACTTACGTGTTTTTTCCTGGTATTTTTTAATTCATTTAGCAAAGTTTTTTACTTTTTGTGGGGTTTTACTTAATTCTAGCTTGGTTCAATATGCCTCTCACTCCACTCGACTTCTTTATCAGAGCAACTGATGCTTTGGTAAAATTTGATGCGAACTTCAGTACCCTACGGGATGAAGACCTCGACATATATTCTCTACAGGGTTCAGAAGCGAGAACATTATGGAGTAATGTTAAGGACATGTACGATAAGTGTCTTAGTCATCTCCAAACCGCTCAGGATGCGGAGAAGGAGGACATAGATTCTGCTGACAGCAAATATGATGTAGCGTATAGGGCATTTGTACGTGTCCTCGCTGCTATTAATAGGAAATTGGATGAACTTCGAGATCCGCTGAAGTCATTCCCTCCGACTCCGCCCCGTACTTCTACGGATACATATTCGATAGATCACTTGGATTCTCCTTCTGATCGATCGAAATCGATAAGGGAGCAGCAGGAGCAATGTGGGGGCAGCAACAGTATGGCTCACGGCCTTTCGATGCCGCCATGCGATACTGACGTTTTCCATGGCGATTTCCTATCATGGCCTACATTTAGGGATCCCGCTTAAGTGACATTGAGCGGCTATGTCATTTGATAAGTAAAACGAGCGGTGAGGCTCGCGAAATTGTATCCAA
Organism: Polietes domitor; assembly: GCA_947397865.1. Lineage (NCBI taxonomy): Eukaryota > Metazoa > Arthropoda > Insecta > Diptera > Muscidae > Polietes > Polietes domitor. The sequence continues at coordinate 90,177,241 of OX377618.1, read as the reverse complement.
ATTTCTACTCACCCATCGCAGTTTTATTCTAGCCTGGAAAGTCTTGAAAGATGTGTATGATAACACTCGCATCTCAAGATGCTTTTTGATCTTCCGATCCTTGATAGCGAAAGTAGCTTAGGTTTGAAAAATTTGCAACGCGAAATAAATGGAAGTCTTTCTGCAATGTCCATTTATGACGTAGCCACGGATAGTTGGGATCCTATATTAGTTTTTTTGTGTATTCAGCGATTGCCCAAAAGTAGTGTAACGTTATGGGAACAGAGTGTGAAGAATAAGTCGGCTTTGTCTTCGTGGAAAGATTTGGACCTCTTTCTTACGGAAAGAATACAAACTCTGACATGTCTTCGTGACATAAAGAGTATCGATTCCACGAAAAAGTCCGACGGTAGGAAGGTGGGTGCGCATTTTACAAATGCATGCTCATCTGGATCTTCTCGTTCTCATCAAAACAAACTGTGTATTCTCTGTCCCAGACAATTTCATCAACTTCGTGATTGTCCACGATTTTGGGGCCATTCGGTCTCCGACCGGTTTGACACCGTCAAACGTCATCACTGCTGTGTAAATTGCTTGATGCGTGGACACGAAGCTAGGAAGTGTGGACGTATTCACAAATGTGGAAAATGCGAGAAGAGACATCATACTCTGTTGTATCGCGATACATCGAATTGTGAGGGTTCGGCTGTTGTAGCGAATCCTGCGGGGAGTTTGGTTCCGATCACCCAGCATACTAATCCTCCATTTGTGAATCCTTCGCTGTCGTCAACTTCTTCTGGAGGTTCATCTGGTGCTATAAATAGACAGGTATATCATGCTTCGCAGGATAGAACTGTGTTATTAGGGACAGCGATGCTAAATATCGTACACCAAGGTACTTCGTACCCAGCTCGGGCTTTTATCGACCCGGCGTAAGAGGCTTCGTTCATTACGGAACGATTGCAAAATCGCCTCAACATTCCGGCCAGTTCCACTCAGGCTAGAATATCGGGTGTAAATCAGTCATTCTCGGCTACTTCTCGAAAAATATGTTCTTTGTGTATAGGGTCCATTTTGGATACGGCGCTGTTGATGGAAACTAATGCCTTAGTTCTTCCGCATATTTCGGGCAACTTGCCATCTTTTTCAACGAAATCAGATGTGACTTCTCGTTTGCCAAATATTCGTTTGGCCGATACGCATCTTTTTGATTGTCGACCTGTGGACCTTTTACTGGGAGCAGATCTTTATCCGAGAATTCTCTTGGAAGGAACTCTTCAAAACGTATTAGGCTCATTGATCGCGCAAAACATGGTCTTTGGCTGGATCATTTCTGGTCCCGTTTCCTCTTCTTACATTCGAGTTTTTTCTACCTACATTGAGTTCACCGAAGAAGATAATCTTAACAAGAATCTTCTTCGATTTTGGGAACTTGAGGAGACCCTGAGAGGTCTATGTTTTCTCCTTCGGACAAATTTTGTGCAGACAATTATAAACTGACGAGCCGTAGAGATTCGGAGGGGAGATATATTGTTACACTTCCCATTAAATCTGAATTCTGCGGACAACTGGACTTAGGACAATCAAGGGGAAATTGTTTACGACAATTTCTGCGCAACGAGGCCTCTCTCCTGAGAAAACCACATATCAACACAGTTTATGACGTGGTGGTAAGGGAATATTTGGACTTGAACCATATGAGGCCAGTTTTAGCCCCTTCTTCGGCAACCCCCACAGTATGTTACTTGCCTCATCATCCGGTAATTAACCCGGATAAAAAGACTACCAAACTTCGAGTGGTTTTTAACGCCTCAAATAAAACATCAAATGGGAAGAGTCTTAACGATATTCTTCATATAGGTCCAACCTTACAATTAGATCTAGTTCTCCTCATTCTGAGGTGGAGATTATTTAGATTCGTTTTCAACTGCGATATTACTCAGATGTACCGCCAGATTAGAGTCGATTCTGCCCATACTCCTCTGCAGAGAATACTCTTTAGGGATTCTCCTCAAAAGATTGTTCAAGATTATGAGCTGCAGACGGTGACCTTTGGAGTTAACTGTGCTCCATATCTAGCCATACGGACGTTATTACAACTGGCCGATGTCTCTGAAGAAGAATTGCCCCATGCTGCACACATTCTACAAAAGTGCATGTACGTTGACGACGTTTTAACGGGTTACCATGAACTGGAGACTGCATTGACCTCTCGTGATCAATTAATTTCAGATTTGTCTTCTGCGAAATTCGAATTGAGGAAATGGACGACTATTTTAGAATGTTTTCCTACGGAACATTTAGTCGATGCGAAGCTTCTCACTTTCGTGGAAGCTAGTAGTTCTAAGCCATTGGGTATTCGTTGGAATGCTCAGTTAGATTTATTCTATTTCAATATGACCCACCGGCGTCGGCTATAGAAGATGCGACATTACACATGTGAATCGATACAGAAAATTTAAGGCTTTAACTCAGCAATTCTGCCTACGGTGGAAAGACGAGTATCTGAAAAATTTGCATAAAAGATATAAATGGAAATTTCCGCAGCGCGATGTTCAAATAGGCGATTTAGTTGTTATTCGAGACGAACAACTGCCTCCCACTTCGTGGAAATTAGGTCGGGTAAATAACGTCCATCCGGGTATCGACGGTCGCGTCGAGAGTCGCGGATATTCGAACGGGAAACGGTGTTGTAAGACGACCTATAGTAAAACTGGTCACTTTGACCCAGTAATTTAAAGCGTATTCGTTATACTATCGCGCCATTTCTATTTTCATAGAACAAGGGAAAGCAACAGATCGCTATTTGTGTCCCTCCCTGACTACGAGGATGACGTCCCCATGTCTGACGAAGAAAAAGGTTCCGCCGAAGTTAAGTTAGACGTGGTAACGGCTCCGAATGAGCCGGTTCTAGCTGTCGAGCAGGCCCCTGACGTCGGGATAGCGCCCTTTCAGGGTGTCGTACCGGCGCTCTCAGTTGTCCCGCCGCCGGGGGTCGATTCAGCTCCTGCTGATGGCGTGTAACGTTCCGGGCTCGAATAGTCGTCGTCCTCAACCGTCGTGTGTGGCTTGCAAGAGGAATCACCATTTGCGTGATTGCGAGAAGTTTAGGGGAATGAAGCTGGAGAGGAAGCTGCGCATGGTTGTTCTGCATCGGGTTTGCTCCAATTGTCTTGGTGCTTCCTATGAGCGTGGAGGTTGCAGAGCCATCGGTAGGTGTAAGAAATGCGGTAGGGACCATCATACCCCATTGCACTCCTCTCCAGCCACTGAATGCTCAAACGGACTACGTCCAAATAAGCCAAAAACGAGCGCCCCTAAACCTAAACCTGGTTCTTCTCGTCCGTCCGTCGCATCGTGTCCACCCATTGCCGCCTCTCGGAAAAACGGCTTACGGCCGTCGGATGCTTCGCGTCCCACCAATATTGCTGCGTCAGTACCAATAATGGACATTCAGCCCATAGTTACGCTAGGGCCCACGATGGTCATTCAGTTGAAGTTGCCGAATCGGTTTATTCCGGTCAGGGCTGTCCTGGATCCCTGCGCGGGGCATAGTCTGGTGTGTAGGACTTTGGTCCAAAAACTTCAGCTAAGCTCTGCCGCGGTGAACCAGGACACTTTCTGTCGGATGACGGCCGTTTCGTCGTATGACGCAGCGCGGTTTTCCGTGGGCACAACTCACCATGTTTGGCTGGGTCCTATCAGGTCCATGTCCAGCATAGTTAGGGTAGGAGTAGGACCACATCAAGGCTGGCCTTACGGGTCGTCGACGTCTATGGTGTGGTCAGCAGTACTTATGGTCTCTACGAGCTGTGGTACTGCGAATTTGGGCTCTACGAGCTATATAGGGTTATTTTTAATTAGTATGTAAGAAAAATGAAATCGAAAATAAATGCTCATAAAAACTGACAAATACCCCTTTTATTTCCCTTAGCAATAAGTGTATATACATGTTTATATTACATGAAATTTTTATTGAAATTGTTTAACTTTACTTTACAACATAGCGGGATGTTGCAAGGCGGGCGGCAATGTTTAATTACAAATGTTGTCATTCTCAACTTCCACCTTTTCTTGGTGTGCGGCCTACGGTCAAATGGCATTCCTTTATTATTCCCCATCGTTAGATTTTGTCTGCTACTTTCTTCTTACTTTGTGATATTACGCACAAAAAGAATAGTAACACCTTCGAACGAATGCACTGAGAGACGCCTTTCTCCATCTAAGCTTTGCTTTAGTTTTACTCGTTATATTGTAAATCTCTTGTTCATTGGATTTCTTCCATACAACACCCTCACAAACTTTTGTACAAAAGGTAATATTGTTTACGACAATAAATTGAATTGAGTTTGAATTTTCGTGTTTTTTATTTATTTTCATCCTTGCTACGCAAACACTCCCCATTTGACTTTTTTCCACTCTATAAAACTTCAAAATTGCCAGAACATCTTATATTTCAACTAGAAACACCCATGTATAGTGATCAAACCCGAGGCTGAAACCCGGGTTTTCGTCTGAGACCGGCAGTCGCGTGTTTGAAAATCGCGGTTTTCGTAAAACCGGGAAACCTGGTTTTTTTTACTCGTCGACCACAGCAAAATGGCGGCGTTCATCCTAGATTTATCAAGTATTTCTTATGGGAACATAAGAACACATGTATCCAGATTGCTTGGTGAAGTTCAGCAACATTAATTTTTACTTAGGGGTTTCACAAGGGGCCGTGCGCAGGATTTTTCCTTGAGGGGGATTTCATCGAGTTTTACTAAAAATAAAGCAGGTGATAATTCTGTTAATTGTTTTAGACAATTTTCAGTCTATGTTCAATATTTCTCGTCAAGTCTAGTCAGTCTATGGCGCAATGATAAATGACGTTAATTTGATTATGTGAGATTATTACCAGGATCTTCGAGAAATATTTTGAGACATTCGTCCGACAGACATCGTCGGTAAAATTACATTTCAGTATCAGTACACTCAAAGGAAAAAGAAAGCAGAAAGTCTGAAAAAGCAAATTTTCTGCTGAAAAAGAGACAGCAGATTTATATCTGCTGAAATGGTAAACAGCTGTTTGCTGTTTTTAGCAATATAGAAAAAACTTTAAGCATATGAACAGTATGACCAGTTAAACATACATACGATAACAACACTTGTTTGAATAGAAGTTATTATAAAGCAATTTATTACCACGGAAAGATATTGCGATTGCTTTTTAATAATACGCATATTGTTCCAAGCTAATATAACCGTCCACCTAAGGATGTCATTCTGTGTGCAACACCTTAAAATATTCATCGGTGACTCCATAAAGTATATATATTCTTGGTCGTGGTAAAATTCTAAGACTAAGACCGCCGAACGAAATGAGCTAGGAGGTTCAAATTTTCTAATTGCGTAGATAGTACGTAAAGTAGAGCGATTTTCAAAATTCGTACTTTTAAGGGATACAATTGGAAAAGAGGGATACAAATGGTACCAACCAAACCGCTGACTGTGAATACACGAAACAAAAAAAAACACGAAATTGTACTTTTATATGGAAAATGGGGCGAATGGGGATAAAAATGGTACCACCCAAGCGGCTGCAGCTATAATATGGAAATTCGGTGTGTACACTTCTCTGACTACGTAGATGCGAAAAATAAAGAGATCATTCGATATTCGTACCATCAGTATCTAAATGGGATTAAATTTGGCAACAATAAAACGGCCGTAGAACTTTTCCTATCCAAATTGTACATACATTTAGGCTGTAGCTGAAATCAAAAAATTGCAAAATGAGAAAATCGGGCTTGAAGGAAATTGTTTCTACCTAATAATATGTAAGACATATTTTTGTAGATTGCTGCCTAATATTCACTTTTTGATTATACTTTTTTAGTTTTGTATTTATATAGTAGAAGACTATTAATATTATAATAATGAAGCTTCACAATTTTCCTAATGTAGTAGTGTACTTCTATGTAATGTCGACAGCGTCTAAACTGTTGATAATGATAAATATGATGTATAATTAGTTTTGGGGTTTATACTGGATATGAGTAACAGAATGTTTACTCAAAATCTTTATACGCATATTCCGATTAAATAAAAAATATTTGGAAATGTTTCTTCATTTTTACAACCTTAAATATGTATAAATTCGAATAACAAATTCAATTTTTTTGTACTCGATGAAATGCAAGAAGAAACACCTACAAATTTTAATTCCAAATACCAAATAATTGGTATTTTAGAGTTTCGTCTTCCTACGTAGATCCAAGTTACTGAATTTGTTGTTTCTCTTTTGAGCAATACGTGTTATGTACATATGTACACAAAAATAAAAAATATTAACTCTGAAAATCATTAGACACAAGTAAAAAATATGACAAAAAATTTTAGATGTAGATTTTTAAATAGAGATCTACACTTAGAGAAAAAATGCATTACGTAGAAGCAAAATTTTAGACACGTGAACATCGCTTTGGAGTTTCCTTTTTGGGAAACATTAATTTGTTTGCGGTAAACGTCATCACATGTTGTAAATGAACAAAGAGAAATATGTTTATATCAAACAGTTCTCTTCGTTTGTTGAAATGGATTTGTATTATCATTACAAACTCCCAAAAAATTTAGAAGTAACAGAAACCGTTGTTGTTGCATCTGTGATGAAAATAGGTCACATCGGTTTACATTTAGATACAGCTCCATAAAAATGTCGCATCGCAAATGTTACATCTTAGCGCTCTACAAACCACGTATTGCAAACGGAATATACGAATAGCCAGACCATATTATATTTGGCCTGGGAACATCTGTTGTAGAAGTGTAATATGTGGGTCAATGTTTTGACCCACAAATGACCCACCCGATTTCTATACAACAACAACCTTTGCATTGATGCGAGCACATGCATAACATTGAATTGGCAAAGAGAGATTTTTAGTGTGTCGACTTAGTTCGGTGGAATATTTTGTTTATCAGCGCTTCTCATTTGTCGTATGTGACCGCTGGTACTAATATGAACCCTGATTTAAGTCAAAGACATACATTCGTTGCGAAAGTTCTGACGAGATGGGGTAGCGCCCATCGAAACTGCGCAGTCAACTTTTAGCTGCAACAATAAAGGTCTCACTTTGCCTTTTTGCTAATTTTGGGTTCTGCTGAAGACTTCAGCACAACCTTTGGCCTTAAACCAAAATAAATGACAACACATACAACATAACAGACCAACAATACATACAAACAACAACAATACACACGAGGTACAGTGAAGACGAGACATACCGTACAACAGTGTTTGTCAGTCCGTCGTCCGATGCACTTGTGTTTCTCTGTCGTCCGTGTTGTGTGCCGTTCAGTTTTGTGTTAAAATAAAAAAGAAAAAATTCAAACAAAATGCAGAAATCAAAAACAACAAAATAGAACTAATGAAAAAAATGAAAAACAACCAAGAACAATAACCGCGCCGCGCCGATTAGACACAAGTGAAAAATATGACAAAAAATTGTAGATGTAGATTTTTAAATAGAGATCTACACTTAGAGAAAAAATGCATTACGTAGAAGCAAAATTTTAGACACGTGAACATCGTTTTGGAGTTTCCTTTTTGGGAAACATTAATTTGTTTGCGGTAAACGTCATCACATGTTGTAAATGAACAAAGAGAAATATGTTTATATCAAACAGTTCTCTTCGTTTGTTGAAATGGATTTGTATTATCATTACAAACTCCCAAAAAATTTAGAAGTAACAGAAACCGTTGTTGTTGCATCTGTGATGAAAATAGGTCACATCGGCTTACTTTTAGATACAGCTCCATAAAAATGTCGCATCGCAAATGTTACATCTTAGCGCTCTACAAACCACGTATTGCAAACGGAATATACGAATAGCCAGACCATATTATATTTGGCCTGGGAACATCTGTTGTAGAAGTGTAATATGTGGGTCAATGTTTTGACCCACAAATGACCCACCCGATTTCTATACAACAACAACCTTTGCATTGATGCGAGCACATGCATAACATTGAATTGGCAAAGAGAGATTTTTAGTGTGTCGACTTAGTTCGGTGGAATATTTTGTTTATCAGCGCTTCTCATTTGTCGTATGTGACCGCTGGTACTAATATGAACCCTGATTTAAGTCAAAGACATACATTCGTTGCGAAAGTTCTGACGAGATGGGGTAGCGCCCATCGAAACTGCGCAGTCAACTTTTAGCTGCAACAATAAAGGTCTCACTTTGCCTTTTTGCTAATTTTGGGTTCTGCTGAAGACTTCAGCACAACCTTTGGCCTTAAACCAAAATAAATGACAACACATACAACATAACAGACCAACAATACATACAAACAACAACAATACACACGAGGTACAGTGAAGACGGGACATACCGTACAACAGTGTTTGTCAGTCCGTCGTCCGATGCACTTGTGTTTCTCTGTCGTCCGTGTTGTGTGCCGTTCAGTTTTGTGTTAAAATAAAAAAGAAAAAATTCAAACAAAATGCAGAAATCAAAAACAACAAAATAGAACTAATGAAAAAAAATGAAAAACAACCAAGAACAATAACCGCGCCGCGCCGACCAAAACAATTAAACAACCCAACTGCCTAACAACAATAACATCAGCGTGAACAACAAAAACATTGCAGCAGCATCCACAACAGCCGCACATCACTGACCACACATTTTATGTCCGCTCCGTAGTGTGTGCGTTGTCCCCTTCCCTTCCCCCCTTCCCATTCGTGCAGTGCAGTTGACACTATTTTCTTTCTGTCGTTGTTCGCCCAATGCTTAAGGCATAACACTGACCTTTGGGGGAATACAGCAACGGCAGGGAGAGGAGTTTGGCAACTGTAGCTGCATACTGACTCTGTTTTGTTTTTTCCTGCTTGTCTGTTCTAATGGTGGGTAAGTTTAAAGTACAATTTGCCAATGTACGAGGGCTGAGAGCGATTTTTTTTGCCGTGTACGCTCATGTACATTTCCATCGGCCTGATGTTTTTGCTCTTTGTGAGACCCAGGTGTGTGAGGATTCTGATCTACAGGTGTTGAACTGTGTTCCACAAACTTTATTATAAATAAATACACATAAATGAATTGCTTGTATCCATAGTATTTTAAGTGAATTACACTGAATTGTATATTTTCATAAGCCATTATAATTACCATTTTAAGTAGTGATGGAAACCCTACGTCTCATTGACGCTCATCATACAGATGAGCTTTCGCTCAATTTGACGAAGAGTTTCCATCTTGGGGAAAATTCCAGTATTTTTTTGCTGAATTGTTTGATTTTCATCGGTGATTTCGCTTCTTTACTGCATTAACAAGTCACTTTTGCGGCAACGATCGGAGCGGTAAGAAGCACAGCACTCAAATAAACCTAACTGAACTGAAACTGAAACATACCTTTTCTGTATTTTCTTTCATTTTCCATATTAACTGGGAAACTGGCACTTTACGATTTGTGAGTCCACCATAACTTATACAGTCCACTTTCAGCGAAAATCTCACTAAATTGTACATGGTCCTTTCGAACCTTTACGAGGAACTCCAAGGAATTTTCAGAAAAGAGAAGAAATCTTTACAAGATTTACCGCATATTACATAATAATGAGAGACGAATCAAGGTATGTTTGATTTTGGTATGATTACGGTTTGGTGTAAATTGTGTTTTGCGATTAAAGTTTGAATAAAAACGGTCAAATCAATTATTTCTCAACGAAAATCCATAAAAGCATCAGAAAATCTAAAAAGTACACAGATTATGTTTTCTCATAAAAGCTTTTACTAAGAGTTCACAACCTTACGAATCCAGAGGGTAACGAGGGTAAAAGGAAAGAAATCTACGGTTTTCTTCATTAAATGATGGAATTCATAAGATCTGTGAATTTTTAAGAGAAAGGGTAATCGTTGTTTCGAACGCAATATATACATATGCATACAGCAAAAGGCAGAATGTAATAATTCCACAAGTTATAGCTGCTGGCAAGTCATTGGTAACAAAAAAAAAAACATACAGCTTTCAAAATTACGTGGTTTCCATATTGTCTACGACAACAACCAAAAGCAAGAGTGTGTAATGGTGACAAATAAAGGAATAGGGAAACTACGTTACTCTTCGTCATACCGCTCAGCCATAATATTAACATTAACATAAAGTAGGCAAGAGTAAGTAAATCTTCTTTTAAAAACAACAACCTCTTGAAAATACGGTTTTTAATTACTCTTTACTAAGAGTTCACAACCCAATATACACACGTACAATATACTCCATAGGGCAGAAAATAATCAGGCAGGTCTCCTCATTAATTGCAAGAACAAGAGGCTACACACTCGCACACACACACCTAGGCACAAGTCAATCGTACTCTTAACTTCTCCTCAATATCACCACCTCTTATATGTGACACATTTAACAAGAACGCTTTATCGATCAACCACACACACAATTAAGTAAGATTATTCGTACTCTTAATGCACTCTTCAGAGAGCGGCTGTGATAGTCCCTGAATGTTACTCGTACAAGAACTCTTCGGACATCCCACACCGAAGTTCTGCGTGAGTTAAAGGAAAACATTCAGTCCAAATCGAAATTCTAACCGGCAACATCAGCCATCCCTGGCAGTGGTGAAGTGAAAACTGTGAAAATTGTTTGAATGATTATACACATGGCTTTTTAAATTATTACAAAAGTAGTGTCATAATTATCATTTATCAAGCGTAGTGAAGGAAAAAAATAAAAAAATCGTGAAGAAAAATAAGAAATAATAGGAAAGTGTAAGCCGAAGTGAGTGTGAGTGCGAGTGAGGTTTAGTGCGAACAAAACAACCAAAGGTTGGGGCAATGCAAGGGAAAAATACCCAAGTGTAGTGTTCTGTGCCATGTTTATTTCCAATAATTTAAAAAGTTAAAGGCCAAGGAACATGCCTTAGGCAATTGTGAATATTGACTGCACATGATACAGAAGAACGAGTCCAGAAAGACGAAGGAGGGGAAAGCAGTCGACAACAAGTCAAATTCCAAAGGCACATTCAAAGGTAACGGTATTTAATAATAACCATAGACAGAAGAAAAGAAGAGTAGTACAACAAAACGAAAAGATCGATTGTGTATATTAGGGTGGTGCGGTTTTGGATACGTTGAGTTGTTTCGTACAATACATAAAGCGATAAACGCAAATATGTTAAAACATTGCTCTATTTTAACAATACGGAAAAAAATCAATCAATTACGAATTCTTCTAAAAATCTACATTATTGGCAGATTAAACTGTAAATCTTTATTGAGATTAGAAGTGGGAAGAAGAATACAAGTGGAGAGTGCTCAAAACAGAAAAGCAAAAGGGAAACGAGAAACTAAGTAATTTGCAAAACATAAATTTAAATCAACAAAAATTTATTTTAAATCTGCTTCTGAACATTTCTCCCTTATTCTCCGCAAACTCAAGTTTTATTTTTCAACTATTGCCATAACATTTACTTCCTCGGCTTTCTGGTCTGTGAAATTCAGTTTAACCTAAAATATTATTTTTTATAATATTAGGGAAGTTTAATACTACAAATTTTACTATTGCTAATAGATTGGGAAAATATTAAAGTAAATTAAAATCTAACATTAAAATTCGGGCGGAATTTTAAAATCTTACAACACAATACAATTTAAAGCTAAAATTTTGAAATTTTCTACATCTATACTACACGGAAACGATGTACTTATAAGATATTACGAACAATACAATCAAACATAATAAATTCTTTGGGAATTTTAAAAAATTTATGTATAAAAAGTCTAGTGCTAAAAATTTTTTAAAAACAACTTACTCCTAAAATATTATGTATGTTAAACACATTTTTAATATACAAACAATCTAAACATCAAAGAAATCTTACTGTACAACACGAATTTAAGACAGAAATATTGAAGTATTTCTGGAATTTGTACACTATTAAACATACTAAACCATACCGCACAAGAAAAACACAAAAATATTAAATCACACAAGTTTAATGCCACACTTTCTGAAGCATTAAAACATTCTACGCTGCAACAAATTGGAATTAGTGATAAATATCTGGGGAATTTTCCACAGGTTTGTTTCTATAATAAACAAGCTAAAATATGGCGATGAATTTCGGGAGATTTTTACTACAAAGGACAATTTAAAACCTCCTGGTATATTTGAAAATTTCATTACCCAACAGGCAACAGCCGGAACACATGAAAAAGTTTTCTGGGTTATTAATGGTTTATTTCTTCTTTGAAATATTGAACCTGGAATTAAGATAACGTCTTAAGTATTGAAAAAGGATAATAGTGCACAACTTAAAGCAGATGTATTATAGTTTTCCTTAACAGAGGAAAATGTTACACTGATAGAAAATTGTATACCCGGAAAAAAATATATAAAAAAAAAACAATCAAAGCAAAGTATTAGAAATTTTCTAGATTGAATGTATTATATTTTTCCTTAACAGAGGGAAATTTGACACAGATAACAATTTTTACACCGAGGGAAAAAACCGGAAAAAAAATTATAAATTTTCAAAACTTATAGAAAATATTTTACAATTTTTTTACCATCTCGGGTTTCTATGTCGGTAGAAAATTTTTAAATTGTTTTATTGAATCTTGGTGTTCATCATTGATAGAAAATTTTTACATTTGCAAAGTATGATTTCTTTTATCTGAATGCAAACCATTGCAATATCTCTAAACTGGCAGAAATTTACTCTCGAAGAGAAATTAGTAAAATTTTTCTAAATTGGTAGTAACTTTTTATATTGGATCCAGAGTACTACGAATTTTCTGAAGTTATAGAAATTTTACACTCGAGGAAAAATTATTAGAATTTTTGTAAATTGGTAGTAATTTGGTACACTAGCAGAAATATCGAATTCGAAATACTACAACTTTGAACTGATAAACATGGTTTTTACACTCGAAGGAAAAATATTAAAATTTGTCCAAAAGTAAAAGAGAGTTTTACACTCAGGAAAAAATTATTATTACTAGTATTTTGATAGTAATTTTGTACACTCCGTACACTCGAAAAGATTTCAAATACAAAAACTTTTTAAACTGTTAGAAATTTGTTCACAAAATTGTCAAAATTGGTTCTAAAGTGATAGACAATTCTACACTTGAAATCAAAGTCAAAATATGAACTTTTTTTTTTTTTAAACGAATGAAGAAAACTAATTATATATTAAAAACCCAAAACTATTAGAACTTTTCTTAACTAATAGACAACTTACGCTCAAAGAAAATAAGGGTAACATATTTCCAATTGGTTTTAGAACATTTCAAGATTTCTACAATATTGAAATTTTTATTGCTCAACTGTCAATTTGAAATTGGATTTTATCTTTTTCTTTTTTTTAAGAAAAAGATTATTTGTAATACTCATTCTTCCTGAAACTACCTATGGTCCTTTGCTTCAACTGGAGCCTCAGTCCGCTTTAAGATTTTTTTTTTGGTTCTTTTCTCGTGTTTTCCGTTGATAATTCTGCTCGAGGGAAAACTCGGTGTATGCTGGACCAAAAATCAGATTAGATCGAATCTAACGTTTATTGAACAAACATTTTCTGCGAGATTACTGGTCTTTAATGATATTTTCTCCGGAAATATTACATTCAAAGGTTCGGTAATAAATTCCGATATTATCAATATTCGAATCTTAAAAGGGAAATAGCAGGAAGTTGAGAAATTCAGAGTTCGGCTTTCCTATATACTATAGGTTTTATATCTCGGTAATTCGCATCACCATCCGGGTATTTTTAAGAAAATGAGTTCACAGAAATTCATTTTCTTCTCGGACCAAGTGGTCACCTTTTGTGCTGGTTTCTCGGATATTCCTATCCAGGATCACACAGTCTCCGGCCTTGAGGTTGAACTGGATGATTTAGAGCGTCGTTGGCGACAGCTGGTCCAGATTTACGAGAATGAAATGACTTCTGACGACCCGGCCTATACGAAAGAAGTACGAGAGTCTACACACTCGAAATTCAGTACGTCATGTAAGACGTATAAGGACTGCAAGGCATCGATTCTGGATTTACTTCAGATTGAAAGACAGAAACTTTCCAAAGTCGTGGCGAAAGACAAGTCAGAGGCGAAGACGTCCGACGATATTTCGTTTTCTCTGAAGGTTCCCCCGTGCGATACTGAACTGTTCACTGGTGGTTACGATAAATAGCCTAGTTTTAGAGACATGTTCTCTGCCATTTACGGCAATCATCCAAAATTATCGCCGGCACAGAAGTTGTTTCATCTGAGAGCAAAGACTAGGGGCGAGGCAAATCAAATAGTCAAAGGATTTGCACTGACCGATGCTAATTATTCAATGGCTTGGGATGCTCTGAAACAGCGATATGAGAACAGGCGCATCCTGATCAACCATCAGCTGAGAAAGATTTTTGACCTGGAGGTAATTCCTTCCGAAAAGAGTAAGTCCTTGCGGAACCTCCAGTACACAATTAATAACTGTTTGTCAGTGTTAAGGACCTATAACATATCGGTCATATATTGGGACCCTATTCTGGTGTTTTGGATTTCCTCAAAACTGCCTGACGAAACCTTAACGGCATGGGAGAACTCCATCGGAAATCACAAGGAGACGCCATCCTGGGATCAACTGAATGATTTCATTTCCAAAAGACTTGATCTGTTAGAGTCAATTTCGGATATCCGCAAGCCCCCTTCCAGTCATTCTTCCACTTCCAGCCATTCGTCCACTTCACAAAAGTCTCAGAGCTATCACGTTAAGTCTGATACTACGTATCGACCGTGTAAAATTTGCAATCAAAATCATACCCTACGGATGTGTCCGAATTTCCAGTCCATGACACTGCAAGAAAAGAAAACGTTCGTCAAAGAACACAAGGTTTGTGAGAATTGTTTGCTGTATGGGCATACTGCGAAAAATTGCAGAACTGGCAAACGGTGCCAAAAATGCGACCAAGCACATCACACGCTTCTGCATCCGGAGTCTGGTTACGCCAATTCTACGAATCGGCGAGACGAGTCTGGTTTCGCCAGCGCTAATAATCGCCGAGACCCGCCTGCAAATCCTGCTTCGTTCCATCTTGCTACGCAAGAAAATGAACAACCAACGGTGTCGCACACACCATGTCAATCCACACACGTGCAATCTCACTTCTCAGAGTCGGGAGACAGCACGATACTCCCTACGGCTTTAGTGGACCTGGAACACCTGGGGAATTGTTTCACAATTCGTGCTTTTATTGATCAAGGCTCCCAGGAAACGTTCATATCTACCAGGATAATCGGTCAACTATCTATTCCAACAAGGAAATCTTTTACAAAGATTTCCGGACTTGGAGGTACTGTTCTGGAAAATTCGACAAAGATTTGTAATCTGAAGTTATGCTCCAGGAAATCTTCATTTTTCTTGGAAACTGTAGCAATAGTCATAACAAATCTTAATCATCTCATGCCTTCCTCAACAACACGCATCTCGGAATGGGAAGGATTAAATCAATTAGATTTAGCCGATCCCCTATTCTATAGACCAGCCCAAATTGACATGTTGATTGGAAGCGACATCCTCCCGTTAATTTTGAAAACGGGCGTTCAAAGAAATATCTCTGGAAGTCTGTTGGCACAAGAGTCCGAATTCGGTTGGTTTATCAGCGGACCGCCTAATTCACGGACTGTCACGTCATTTGCAACTTGGACGACCACGTCAACTGCTTCATTGAACGATGAAGTAAGAAGGTTCTGGGAGATTGAGGAGATACCTGAGGAACAGACTATGTCCGACGCTGATCTCCAGTGTGAAATCTTTTACAAAGATACTACGGTTCGGCGAGCCGACGGGAGATACGTCGTACGGCTACCGTTTAAGAGGACATTCCCCCAGGATATCTTTCTGGGCTCTTCGAGACGAGTGGCTTTAGGGCAATACTTCAGAATGGAGAAATCACTCAGAAATTCCCTGACGTTGGCTGACGAATATTCCAAGGTGCTCCGGGAATATTTGACTCTAGAACACATGACACCTGTTCAATCCCCAGAAGAATATGATAATTCACGGTACTATTCTTTTTATTTGCCACACCACGCAGTGGTAAAACCCGAAAGTACGTCTACTAAGGTCCGAGTAGTTTTCAACGCGTCTAAGAAAACTACAAGTGGATATTCTTTGAATGACGTGCTTTACACAGGTCCGACTCTCCAGAACGATCTAATGAACGTCATTCTACGATGGCGGTTCTTCCAATACGTGTTCAATGGAGATATCCAGAAGATGTATCGACAGATATTAGTCAACGAACGTGACCATTAATATCAGAGGATCCTATTTAGGAATGATCATACTGAGCCTGTTCAGGACTATGCGTTAAACACCGTAACATTCGGCGTGAACTGTGCTCCATATCTTGCAATCAGAACATTATTGCAACTGAGTGATGATGGAAAACATAGCCATCCAAATGCTTCTGCAATACTGCGTGAACAAATATACGTTGACGACATACTGTCGGGAGGACATGCCGTAGCTGAGGCTAAGGAACATCTCAGGGAAGTGATAGACTTGCTGTCTTCAGCTGGGTTTCCGCTGAAGAAAATCACCGCGAATCATTGTGGAATTCTTCAAGGTTTGCCACCAAAAGATTTACTCGACGAGGATTTTTTGAAATTGGAAGATGCGAGCGATACAAAAACTTTGGGAATCAGATGGAACGCAATGTCTGATACATTCTACTACAAGGTTTACTCGATTACAGTTCCCTCTGAGCAAATAACGAAGCGCATAATTTTGTCAATAGTCGCAAAATTGTTTGATCCGGCAGGTTGGCTAGCGCCAATAATCATTACTGCAAAAATACTGTTGCAACAGCTCTGGATCGATGGAACGAATTGGGATGAGAAAGTGAAACCATCTTCCTTGGAAAAATGGAACACATTTCTACAAAACTTCCCTGACATTCATCGTATAAAAATACCCCGATGGGTTCAGAACACTCCAAACCAAGAAATTGAAATACACGGTTTCTGTGATGCATCTGAAAAGGCATACTGCGCCACCTTATACATCCGTACCAATCACTGCGAAAATGGATTTTCTTCTCATTTATTAGTTTCCAAGAGTAAGGTAGCCCCATTGAAAACGATAAGCCTACCTAGATTAGAGCTTTGTGGTGCGGTCTTGTTGGCTCGACTCACAAAAGCTACTTGCCAACACTTGAATTTGGAAGCACGGAATATTTATTTATGGTCTGACTCCACAATAACATTGGCTTGGTTGAGTAAACCTCCCTACCAATGGAAAACGTACATAGCAAACAGAGTCTCTAGAATTATCGATCTCGTCGGAAATTCTAAGTGGATGCATGTTGCAAGCTCTGACAATCCTGCTGACCTTGGAACAAGAGGATGTACTGCATCAGAGTCGAGAGATAATACCCTGTGGTGGCATGGACCACATTGGTTATCAAAAGAGACTTCGTACTGGCCAAAGCAACCAAAAGTTCAAGAACATGCTCTGGAGAAGAAAACTAGTGCCTGTCAAGTCATGACTGAGCGTGAGGACATTTTAGAAAGGTTTTCTTCATATAATCGTGCTCTACGGGTTATATCATACATGTTTCGGTTTTTTCGAAAATGTCAACGGAAGTTCACCCCACAACAAGACGATTTGATTACGGCAGATGAAATAAGCTTTACAAAATATCGGTTATTAGAGATAGCACAGATCACACACTATTCACAGGAATATCAAGCTCTACAATCGCGTTTACCAATATGTTCTAAAAGCAAGTTACTGACATTAAATCCCTTTAGGGACGAGAATGGACTTCTACGCGTTAATGGTCGATTACACAATTCCGATTTAAGCTATAACGAAAGACATCCTTTAATACTTCCTGAAAAGTCACGACTGTGCAAGCTTTTTATTGATTTCACGCACAAAATACTTTTACATGCTGAGCATCAGAGTATGCTACGCGCAATTCGTCACGAATTCTATGTGATTCGTCTGAAAAATGCCATAAAACACTGCATCAGAAACTGTAAAGTCTGTACCATTTACAAAAATCGAGTAAGAAACCAAATAATGGCAGCCTTACCTCCGGAAAGATGTACGTTTTCTCTTCCATTTACAAATACTGGTATGGTAAAGCGGTATAAATGGAAAACTGAACAGCAAAATCTAAAAGAGAATGATTTTGTAATCATAAAAGACGATGCCCTACCACCAACGGAGTGGCGGTTGGGACGCGTCGTAAAAGTTTTTACTGGTACAGATTCAAGGGTTCGAGTGGCGGAAATCCGCACTCAAAATGGTCTAGTAACACGACCACTGGTTAAACTGTGTATATTACCCATTTCCCAAGAAACAAAACAATAATTTAAACAACACCAAACCGTTCTCTTACTTTAATCATAACCTTGATTTACAGAGTTTCTTTCCTAGACGCCCCAAATGTAAGGTCTGCCAAGGTAGGCACCACTTAAGATTGTGCGGGGATTTCAACAAAATGACTGTACAACGCCGTCGAGACACTGTCCAACAAAAGGGGTATTGTTTCAACTGCCTCTGTCTCGGGCATACTCGGGAGTGGTGTCGTTCCCGCAACAAATGTGTTGTATGTAACAAAAATCATCACACAAAGCTGCACGTTGACAATCTAACTAAGAGAAATGTCCAAGGCGAACGACGTCGAGGCGACCACCATCCGAGACGATCACCGCCGTCTCCACCAACATGTGATGCCACCACAGCTAAAGAGTCTACCGCAAGAAATCCAACCAATCGCCGCGGGCCACGATATAGCTCGAAGAAACACCAACCCAAACATCAGGAATCGACAAAGTCGTGCTCTCCTTCTAGAAGTTGTAAAAAGCCTTGCGTGCGTGAAAGGTTCAGTGGGCGAGCCAGGACACACATTTTTATGCCTACGGCTTTGGCAAGGATTCTCACCGCTGAGGGTCCGTCAAAAACTCGCATGATGCTTAGTTCTGGGGCGACCCAGACCGTAATTTTGGAATCCCTGGTGCGACGACTGAACCTTAGGACAACTAAGAAGGACGGTAAAGAATTCTGCACTGTCAACCTACAATCGTATCACGACCGGTCAGCGAAACTTCAAATTCAAGGAATAGTCAGACAACAACTGAACACTACCCTGCCCGAACAAGCTGCTGATAAGAAGTTGCAAACTATTTACAACCACCTGACTGACTTAGCAGATCCACATTTCCATAGCCCATCGAATATCGAAATGGTCATAGCCAACGATCAGATGGCCAAAATCCTAAAGGCGGGATTAATACAAACATCGTCCAACATGCCAATACTTCAGAGCACTATTTTTGGGTGGACAATCTCCGGCGCCTGTCAGTTTTAATGTTGCAGTAATGCAAGAGGTGGCGGCATGTTGAACTGTGTTCCACAAACTTTATTATAAATAAATACATATAAATGAATTGCTTGTATCCATAGTATTTTAAGTGAATTACACTGAATTGTATATTTTCATAAGCCATTATAATTACCATTTTAATTAGTGATGGAAACCCTACGTCTCATTGACGCTCATCATACAGATGAGCTTTCGCTCAATTTGACGAAGAGTTTCCATCTTGGGGAAAATTCCAGTATTTTTTTGCTGAATTGTTTGATTTTCATCGGTGATTTCGCTTCTTTACTGCATCAACAACGATCGGAGCGGTAAGAAGCACAGCACTCAAATAAACCTAACTGAACTGAAACTGAAACATACCTTTTCTGTAATTTCTTTCATTTTCCATATTAACTGGGAAACTGGCACTTTACGATTTGTGAGTCCACCATAACTTATACAGTCCACTTTCAGCGAAAATCTCACTAAATTGTACAACAGGATTTTCACATTCCTGGGTATCACACCCTATCTCTCTTTATCCCCCACAGAGGTCTTTTGGTATACGTACGTAATGATATAGTGTTTCAGAGCCGGCATAACTTAAACTCTGAAAATCCAGAATTTAACTCCCTTTGGGTTAAATTCAAGATTGGAACACACGTACTACATTTCGGATTTGTGTATAGAAGTCCAAACGCGGAAAGGGAGGTATCCCTAAAAGGCTTTGACGCCCTTTCTGATTCAATTACAAAAATTTTAGAGGATTTAATAAACGGTGTAGATATTGAGCAATCAGATGCTCTCGATGTTCTTGGCATAAAAACACAACGTGATGTTCGTTGAACAAAACATGTATTTGATGTGTCGAAAGATGCCTTCAAATGTTTAGGCTTTTTAAAAAGATGTAAGAAATATTTCACACCCACTGATCTTCACAATATCTACACTACCTACATCAGACCAAAGATGGAATGCAACTCCCATATATGGTCGGGTGCTCCAGCTTCATTACTGGAGCTACTTGACCGTGTCCAGAGGAGGGCGATGGTGTTGATAGGTGACGGTAGGATATCCAATTCTATTGTCTCCCTTGAACATCGTCGTAATGTTGGTTGTGTGTCATTGTTCTATCGATACTTTCATGGTGTTTGTTCTTCGGAAATTCGTGATCTTATACCGCCCGTGAGAACATTCGGTAGAGATACGCGACTCTCCAGGAACGCTCACCCATTTGTTGTCGATTGGACAACCGGCCGCACTACACATTACAGAATAAATTCGTTCTTCGCCCATACTATCCGTATGTGGAATCGACTTCCGGCAAATATCTTTCCCTCCAATTATGACATTCAGAGATTCAAAACAGATGTCAACAGACACTACTCCCTCTTTCCTCCTTCCAATACCTTATCTTCCTTCCACCAACGCAATGCACTGCATTTATAGGGGACATCCCCTGAGTGTTGGTTCAGTGAAAAAAAAAAACAACAACCTTTGCATTGTTGCGAGCGATGCGAGCACATGCATAACATTGAATATTTTGTTTATCAGCGCTTCTCATTTGTCGTATGTGACCGCTGGTACTAATATGAACCCTGAGTTAAGTCAAAGACATGCATTCGTTGCGAAAGTTCTGACGAGATGGGGTAGCGCCCATCGAAACTGCGCAGTCAACTTTTAGCTACAACAATAAAGGTCTCACTTTGCCTTTTTGCTAATTTTGGGTTCTGCTGAAGACTTCAGTACAAACTTTGGTCTTAAACCAAAATAAATGACAACACATACAACATAACAGACCAACAATACATACAAACAACAATAAAAAATAATTTTATAAATAAATATAATATTTTTATTATTTCAAACCACGCTTATAAGGCAAGGCTACCAATACGTTTACATATCGAAATAATAATTCAAGTCAAATCAAAAAATAAATATTCTTATATTTATATCTTAAAAAAGCTTAAATACCATAAATATTTGTAGATAGTGGGTGCTACAGTTGGTTATATTTCCCTTCTACTTTAATTCCAAAAGTAAAAATTTTGAAATAACCTATCTTCATGATTCAACCAATTTTTGTCATAAAAGAAAAAGTACGAAGAAAAAACTTTTTATTTTGCGTGTCTATGCAGTCAGAGGAATGTATACACCGTGATTCCAGCTGTTGTCGTTTAATAAGTACCATTTTTTATCCCTTTTTGCCCCATTTCACCCCCTACAAATAAAATTCACTTTTTGCTAGAAGGGGATTGCACATACCAAATATCAATCAAATATAAAAAGACATATTCAAAAAACATGCTTAAATACGCTAAAATAGTAGGGTATTTTTAGTCCTTGTGAGGGAAAAATTTTTCCCTTTGGGCCGATTTCGCCCCGTTTAATTCCCAACCGATCTACGACTATAAGACGCATTTATGGAAAATTTGGACGTCTAAGCTAGCGTGCTTTCAACAGACGGACCATTTCCATTGGAACGGGTGTGACACTTTTGTTAAATATCTCCCATATTCATTGACTGAGATTTTTACTATAGTGTCAATTGAAAATGCAGGTTAATCTGGATATTAATGCAAATATAAATATGTCTTGGCGTTTTAAATATTGCAGATATACAACAAACTAGAGCGTAACGGGTGTGACCTTAGCTTTGAAGAAAATCTTGAGGTTTTACTTATTTTCTTGAATTCGGAAATGTTTCTCCATTACATGCCTTTATTAATCTCTGCTTATCAAAAGAGTAGTCCATACACTTTCTTCTAAAGTATACGTTACCGACATCTCTTTAGGAATACAGTCTATATCTGAAAAAGGAAATTATCAGACCTATTGTTGTCATTACTTTTTTGAAATATAATCAAAAAATGTGTTATGAGAAGTATAAATATTACGAATGTTTATCGGTGTTTTTTAATTCATAAATTGATTTTGAAATTTTGTCGAAATTTGTTCAAAGTTTGCCACTCATAGTTAAGCTCCGTGTTAGCATCGAGCAAATTATTCGCCTTTATTAAGAATGTTTTTAGATTTCATTATGATACCATAGTGATTCTTATCTACACTTCTTTAAAATTATTAATAGATTTTGTTATTAAATTTCCTAACTTTTATTGCACTACACCTTTAAAAGTTCATAAGATATTATTCTAGTCAAATATCAATACGTGGTATCGGTTAATTAAAATGACACTTTTCCGAACAAATTAGCGAAATTAGCATTACACAATCTTGAAACTGGCATATGCCATTTTTTATGGCATAAAGTCGAAAAATAAAGACACAATCTTATAATTTTGCAAATTTGCTATACTTAACATACGTAAAAAATAAAAATAAAATGGGGCCGATCGGACCACGCCCACTACTACCTCCCATATAAACTCAATATATAAACAACAAAATTATCACCCTGTATTGGTACAGGGTGACCAAAAACAAAATTTTATTAACGTTTAAAAGAATGAAGATTTGTTTACTTTGACGAAATGCGTTTTCTGAACATTATTAACAAAGCAAAATATGGCATACAAATATTATGCTTGTCACTGCAATTTAAATAATTATTTCAAAATATAAAATAGAATGTCTACATATGTACAAAAAGGTGAATGATGTTGTATACCATTTTAAAGGTTCTTTCAATACCTTTTAAATGAAATATTGATGCGTCTCGTACACAAAACTGATTCAGAAATATAATCATATATATGTCTATGGATAATCAAAAGCTGTGCTAAAATAAAAAGACAATTGTTGGAGTTTGCCGAAAAATGCTGACGAGATATTAATTCAACCATAAACACAACCCAGACGAACACTTTCACATTTACACATTGAGTCAAGTTGAGTCCTACATATAACTTTTAGTTCATGACATTTATAGATTATGTTCTCTACAAATCACAAAATAGCAATACCTATGAATACTGACAAGACCACAATAATCATAAAATGGTTAATATAATTTTTCAACTACTAACTTTTGCCGTTAATTTTCATAATACAGTCGCATTATTATTTTCTTTTTAAGTCTTGATTTTAATTAATTTGTAAAACTTCTTTATATCAAAATTAATCCCACTTTTTTTGAAC
Source organism: Polietes domitor (assembly GCA_947397865.1). Taxonomy (NCBI): domain Eukaryota; kingdom Metazoa; phylum Arthropoda; class Insecta; order Diptera; family Muscidae; genus Polietes; species Polietes domitor. The sequence goes on along the minus strand of OX377618.1, from coordinate 90,153,803 downwards.
CGCAAAGTTTAAGTACCATACAGGCTTGTGGTGTTGCCACCTAATTTTCTCCAGTACATTTTCTTGATTGCGTGGAGTGTTGCCATTACGAAAATATATGCACATTTAACACTTTCCAATTTTAATTTTTTTAATTTCTGCCAAAAAAAAATGTATTTGGGACCATAGTGCAGTGAGTGGGTGGAAAGTTGGTACCAGATCGAGTTAAAGTGGTCACTAAAGACGTACTATTTATACTAAAATAACCAGAACAGATATCCAAAAAACAATTCTCTTAATGCCAAAAAAATTACAGTGGAAAAAATCTACCAGATTAAAACACATCAAACTATGTATATTTTCAAAGTATTTATTTACACTATATTAAAATAGTCAGTATAATTATATAGTAATATTTTATTTAAAATTTTTAATCATATTCTGCAAGAAATTTTAATTCCATTAACATTGGCTAAAATACCATATTTCATCAAGAAGAAGGCCAAATAAAATCCACACTGGCTCAAAATCTTTGGAATCACCCTATAATGAGAATATTTCCCCATATTTTATTGTTTAACCCTCATCGGTATGCACACGCATACAATTTTGATATTTAACCTTGAATAAAATAAAAACGGTTCAGCGGAATGACCTTGTATTTTGCAAAGTAGAATTATTTTGCCTGAACAACCAAAAAACCGTTTTTGAATTTGTACCCTTACTGTATTTGCCTGTGAAGTTATAGTTACGAATCGGTCCCTGTGTATGTGCGCGCATACATATAAGAAGGTATCTGGAATTGCCCCTTATTTTTGGATTTATAGCACGCTCTTATTTTTTCATTTTATGAAATTCAGTTTATTCTGGAACACACATAAGTGAAGTTTGTTTGTTTCAAAGTATTTGATTTGATGATTTTACGTGAAAGAAGGCAGTGAGATGAACTAGAAATGGTTTTTGATTTGGAATGCGAAGCGGGCGAATCTCCGTGCAATAGTGACGATGATTTTACATTATCAGATGAGGAGAATGATGAAAGTGAAGTTAGAGTGCATTCGGATGAAGACGACATTGAGCCACTTGAGCAAAATTTAGTAGAAGAAAATGCAGCAAATCCTGAAAATAAATATTTTTCAAAAAATAAAAAAATTGAATAGTCATCGCAACCATTTGAAATAAATCAAAAACATTCATTTCGACGTTTAGAAAATTGCACTTCAGGTAAAAACCTAACTTTCTTATGGGTTCATGTTCATTATATGTTTCATTTTTGTAATAATTCAGGTCCAAAAGCATTAGCAGCTGCTGATATAGTTGATGTTTCGTCTGCATTTCACATGTTCATTGGACCGATTGAGAATATTATTTTGAGCATGACGAATTTATATGGTGTGCGAAAGTACGAATTGGAAAACATTGATTTGGACACTCTGCACGCATACTTTGGATTGTTGCTGCTTTCTGGTGTGTATCGGTCATACGGTGAATGTGTCACTAAACTCTGGAATGAAGAAACTGGTCGGCATCTACAAGAACTTCTGTTCGTGACAAGTTGGCACTGATTCGAAATGTATACGATAAATGGAATCAAACTCCCAAAACATTGAGAAGTAACAGAAACCGTTGTTGTTGCATCTGTGATGAAAATAGGTCACATCGGTTCACATTTAGATACAGCTCCATAAAAATGTCGCATCGCAAATGTTACATCTTAGCGCTCTACAAACCACGTATTGCAAACGGAATATACTAATAGCCAGACCATATTATATTTGGCCTGGGAACATCTGTTGTAGAAGTGTAATATGTGGGTCAATGTTTTGACCCACAAATGACCCACCCGATTTCTATACAACAACAACCTTTGCATTGGTGCGAGCACATGCATAACATTGAATTGGCAAAGTGAGATTTTTAGTGTGTCGACTTAGTTCGGTGGAATATTTTGTTTATCAGCGCTTCTCATTTGTCGTATGTGACCGCTGGTACTAATATGAACCCTGATTTAAGTCAAAGACATACATTCGTTGCGAAAGTTCTGACGAGATGGGGTAGCGCCCATCGAAACTGCGCAGTCAACTTTTAGCTGCAACAATAAAGGTCTCACTTTGCCTTTTTGCTAATTTTGGGTTCTGCTGAAGACTTCAGCACAACCTTTGGCCTTAAACCAAAATAAATGACAACACATACAACATAACAGACCAACAATACATACAAACAACAACAATACACACGAGGTACAGTGAATACGGGACATACCGTACAACAGTGTTTGTCAGTCCGTCGTCCGATGCACTTGTGTTTCTCTGTCGTCCGTGTTCTGTGCCGTTCAGTTTTGTGTTAAAATAAAAAATTCAAACAAAATGCAGAAATCAAAAACAACAAAATAGAACTAATGAAAAAAAAAAATGAAAAACAACCAAGAACAATAACCGCGCCGCGCCGACCAAAACAATTAAACAACCCAACTACCTAACAACAATAACATCAGCGTGAACAACAAAAACATTGCAGCAGCATCCACAACAGCCGCACATCACTGACCACACATTTTATGTCCGCTCCGTAGTGTGTGCGTTGTCCCCTTCCCTTCCCCCCTTCCCATTCGTGCTGTGCAGTTGACACTATTTTCTTTCTGTCGTTGTTCGCCCAATGCTTAAGGCATAACACTGAGCATTGGGGGAATACAGCAACGGCAGGGAGAGGAGTTCGGCAACTGTAGCTGCATACTGACTCTGTTTTGTTTTTTTTCCTGCTTGTCTGTTCTAATGGTGGGTAAGTTTAAAGTACAATTTGCCAATGTACGAGGGCTGAGACCGAATTTTTTTGCCGTGTACGCTCATGTACATTTCCATGGGCCTGATGTTTTTGCTCTTTGTGAGACCCAGGTGTGTGAGGATTCTGATCCACAGGATTTTACATTTCTGGGTATCACACCCTATCTCTCTTTATCCCCCACAGAGGTCTTTTGGTATACGTACGTAATGATATAGTGTTTCAGAGCCTTTGGGTTAAATTCAAGATTGGAACACACGTACTACATTTCGGATTTGTGTATAGAAGTCCAAACGCGGAAAGTGAGGTATCCCTAAATGGCTTTGACGCCCCTTCTGATTCAATTACAAAAATTTTAGAGGAATTATTGAACGGTGTAGATATTGAGCAATCAGATGCTCTCGATGTTCTTGGCATAAAAATACAACGTAATGTTCGTTGAACAAAACATGTATTTGATGTGTCGAAAGATGCCTTCAAATGTTTAGCCTTTTTAAAAAGATGAAGAAATATTTCACACCCACTGATCTTCACAATATCTACACTACCTACATCAGACCAAAGATGGAATGCAACTCCCATATCTGGTCGGGTGCTCCAGCTTCATCACTGGAGCTACTTGACCGTGTCCAGAGGAGGGCGATGGTGTTGATAGGTGACGGTAGGATATCCAATTCTATTGTCTCTCTTGAACACCGTCGTAATGTTGGTTGTGTGTCATTGTTCTATCGATACTTTCATGGTGTTTGTTCTTCGGAAATTCGTGATCTTATACCGCCCGTGAGAACATTCGGTAGAGATACGCGACTCTCCAGGAACGCTCACCCATTTGTTGTCGATTGGACAACCGGCCACACTACACATTACAGAATAAATTCGTTCTTCGCCCGTACTATCCGTATGTGGAATCGACTTCCGGCAAATATCTTTCCCTCCAATTATGACATTCAGAGATTCAAAACAGATGTCAACAGACACTACTCCCTCTTTCCTCCTTCCAATACCTTATCTTCCTTCCACCAACGCAATGCACTGCATTTATAGGGGACATCCCCTGAGTGTTGGTTCAGTGAACAAAAAAAAAACAACAACCTTCGCATTGTTGCGAGCGATGCTAGCACATGCATAACATTGAATATTTTGTTTATCAGCGCTTCTCATTTGTCGTATGTGACCGCTGGTACTAATATGAACCCTGACCAATACGTTTACATATCGAAATAATAATTCAAGTCAAATCAAAAAATAAATATTCTTATATTTATATCTTAAAAAAGCTTAAATACCATAAATATTTGTAGATAGTGGGTGCTACAGTTGGTTATATTTCCATTCTACTTTAATTACAAAAGTAAAAATTTTGAAATAACCTATCTTCATGATTCAACCAATTTTTGTCATAAAAGAAAAAGTACGAAGAAAAAACATTTTATTTTGCGTATCTATGCAGTCAGAGGAATGTATACACCGTGATTCTAGCTGTTGTCGTTTAATAAGTACAATTTTTATCCCTTTTTGCCCCATTTCACCCCCTACAAATAAAAATCACTTTATGGTGCACGTTTTTGCTAGAAGGGGAATGCGCATACCAAATATCAATCAAATATAAAAAGACATATTCAAAAAACATGCTTAAATACGCTAAAAGTCCTTGTGAGGGAAAAATTTTTCCCAACCGATCTACGACTATAAGACGCATTTATGGAAAATTTGGACGTCTTAGCTAGCGTGCTTTCAACAGACGGACCATTTCCATTGGAACGGGTGTGACACTTTTGCTTAAATATCTCCCATATTCATTGACTGAGATTTTTACTATACTGTCAATTGAAAATGCAGGTTAATCTGGATATTAATGCAAATATAAATATGTCTTAGCGTTTTAAATATTGGAGATATACAACAAACTAGAGCGTAACGGGTGTGACCTTAGCTTTGAAGAAAATCTTGAGGTTTTACTTATTTTCTTGAATTCGGAAATGTTTCTCCATTACATGCCTTTATTAATTTCTGCTTATCAAAAGAGTAGCCCATACACTTTCTTCTAAAGTATACGTTACCGACATCTCTTTAGGAATATAGGAAATGTAGGACATTTATATTGTAACGGGCGTGACATTTTGACGGAAATCCTGTTACGCAACAAGTCTATATCTGAAAAAGGAAATTATCAGACCTATTGTTGTCATTACTTTTTTGAAATATAATCAAAAAATGTGTTATGAGAAGTATAAATATTACGAATGTTTATCGGTGTTTTTTAATTCATAAATTCATTTTGAAATTTTGTCGAAATTTGTTCAAAGTTTGCCACTCATAGTTAAGCTCCGTGTTAGCATCGAGCAAATTATTTGCCTTTATTAAGAATGTTTTTAGATTTCATTATGATACCATAGTGATTCTTATCTACACTTTTTTAAAATTATTAATAGATTTTGGTATTAAATTTCCTAACTTTTATTGCACTACACATTTAAAAGTTCATAAGATATTATTCTAGTCAAATATCAATACGTGGTATCGGTTAATTAAAATGGCACTTTTCCGAACAAATTAGCGAAATTAGCATTACACAATCTTGAAACTGGCATATGCCATTTTTTATGGCATAAAGTCGAAAAATAAAGATACAATCTTATAATTTTGCAAATTTGCTATACTTAACATACGTAAAAAATAAAAATAAAATGGGGCCGATCGGACCACGCTACCTCCCATATAAACTCAATATATAAACAACAAAATTATCACCCTGTATTGGTACAGGGTGACCAAAAACAAAATTTTATTAACGTTTAAAAGAATGAAGATTTGTTTACTTTGACGAAATGCGTTTTCTGAACATTATTAACAAAGCAAAATATGGCATACAAATACTATGCTTGTCACTGCAATTTAAATAATTATTTCAAAATATAAAATAGAATGTCTACATATTTACAAAAAGGTGAATGATGTTGTATACCATTTTAAAGGTTCTTTCAATACCTTTTAAATGAAATATTGATGCGTCTCGTACACAAAACTGATTCAGAAATATAATCATATATATGTCTATGGATAATCAAAAGCTGTGCTAAAATAAAAAGACAATTGTTGGAGTTTGCCGAAAAATGCTGACGAGATATTAATTCAACCATAAACACAACCCAGACGAACACTTTCACATTTACACATTGAGTCAAGTTGAGTCCTACATATAACTTTTAGTTCATGACATTTATAGATTATGTTCTCTACAAATCACAAAATAGCAATACCTATGAATACTGACAAGACCACAATAATCATAAAATGGTTAATATAATTTTTCAACTCTAACTTTTGCCGTTAATTTTCATAATACAGTCGCATTATTATTTTCTTTTTAAGTCTTGATTTTAATTAATTTGTAAAACTTCTTTATATCAAAATTAATCCCACTTTTTTTGAACCGCAAAGTTTAAGTACCATACAGGCTTGTGGTGTTGCCACCTAATTTTCTCCAGTACATTTTCTTGATTGCGTGGAGTGTTGCCATTACGAAAATATATGCACATTTAACACTTTCCAATTTTAATTTTTTTAATTTCTGCCAAAAAAAATGTATTTGGGACCATAGTGCAGTGAGTGGGTGGAAAGTTGGTACCAGATCGAGTTAAAGTGGTCACTAAAGACGTACTATTTATACTAAAATAACCAGAACAGATATCCAAAAAACAATTCTCTTAATGCCAAAAAAATTACAGTGGAAAAAATCTACCAGATTAAAACACATCAAACTATGTATATTTTCAAAGTATTTATTTACACTATATTAAAATAGTCAGTATAATTATATAGTAATATTTTATTTAAAATTTTTAATCATATTCTGCAAGAAATTTTAATTCCATTAACATTGGCTAAAATACCATATTTCATCAAGAAGAAGGCCAAATAAAATCCACACTGGCTCAAAATCTTTGGAATCACCCTATAATGAGAATATTTCCCCATATTTTATTGTTTAACCCTCATCGGTATGCACACGCATACAATTTTGATATTTAACCTTGAATAAAATAAAAACGGTTCAGCGGAATGACCTTGTATTTTGCAAAGTAGAATTATTTTGCCTGAACAACCAAAAAACCATTTTTGAATTTGTACCCTTACTGTATTTGCCTGTGAAGTTATAGTTACGAATCGGTCCCTGTGTATGTGCGCGCATACATATAAGCAGGTATCTGGAATTGCCCCTAATTTTTGGATTTATAGCACGCTCTTATTTTTTCATTTTATGATATTCAGTTTGTTCTGGAACACACATAAGTGAAGTTTGTTTGTTTCGAAGTATTTGATTTGATGATTTTACGTGAAAGAAGGCAGTGAGATGAACTAGAAATGGATTTTGATTTGGAATCCGTGCAATAGTGACGATGATTTTGCATTATCAGATGAGGAGAATGATGAAAGTGAAGTTAGAGTGCATTCGGATGAAGACGACATTGAGCCACTTGAGCAAAATTTAGTAGAAGAAAATGCAGCAAATCCTGAAGATAAATATTTTTCAAAAAATAAGAAAATTGAATAGTCATCGCAACCATTTGAAATAAATCAAAAACATTCATTTCGACGTTTAGAAAATTGCACTTCAGGTAAAAACCTAACTTTGTTATGGGTTCATGTTCATTATATGTTTCATTTTTGTAATAATTCAGGTCCAAAAGCATTAGCAGCTGCTGATATAGTTGATGTTTCGTCTGCATTTCACATGTTCATTGGACCGATTGAGAATATTATTTTGAGCACTGATTCGAAATGTATACGATAAATGGAATCAAACTCCCAAAACATTGAGAAGTAACAGAAACCGTTGTTGTTGCATCTGTGATGAAAATAGGTCACATCGGTTCACATTTAGATACAGCTCCATAAAAATGTCGCATCGCAAATGTTACATCTTAGCGCTCTACAAACCACGTATTGCAAACGGAATATACTAATAGCCAGACCATATTATATTTGGCCTGGGAACATCTGTTGTAGAAGTGTAATATGTGGGTCAATGTTTTGATCCACAAATGACCCACCCGATTTCTATACAACAACAACCTTTGCATTGGTGCGAGCACATGCATAACATTGAATTGGCAAAGTGAGATTTTTAGTGTGTCGACTTAGTTCGGTGGAATATTTTGTTTATCAGCGCTTCTCATTTGTCGTATGTGACCGCTGGTACTAATATGAACCCTGATTTAAGTCAAAGACATACATTCGTTGCGAAAGTTCTGACGAGATGGGGTAGCGCCCATCGAAACTGCGCAGTCAACTTTTAGCTGCAACAATAAAGGTCTCACTTTGCCTTTTTGCTAATTTTGGGTTCTGCTGAAGACTTCAGCACAACCTTTGGCCTTAAACCAAAATAAATGACAACACATACAACATAACAGACCAACAATACATACAAACAACAACAATACACACGAGGTACAGTGAATACGGGACATACCGTACAACAGTGTTTGTCAGTCCGTCGTCCGATGCACTTGTGTTTCTCTGTCGTCCGTGTTCTGTGCCGTTCAGTTTTGTGTTAAAATAAAAAATTCAAACAAAATGCAGAAATCAAAAACAACAAAATAGAACTAATGAAAAAAAAAAATTAAAAACAACCAAGAACAATAACCGCGCCGCGCCGACCAAAACAATTAAACAACCCAACTACCTAACAACAATAACATCAGCGTGAACAACAAAAACATTGCAGCAGCATCCACAACAGCCGCACATCACTGACCACACATTTTATGTCCGCTCCGTAGTGTGTGCGTTGTCCCCTTCCCTTCCCCCCTTCCCATTCGTGCTGTGCAGTTGACACTATTTTCTTTCTGTCGTTGTTCGCCCAATGCTTAAGGCATAACACTGAGCATTGGGGGAATACAGCAACGGCAGGGAGAGGAGTTCGGCAACTGTAGCTGCATACTGACTCTGTTTTGTTTTTTCCTGCTTGTCTGTTCTAATGGTGGGTAAGTTTAAAGTACAATTTGCCAATGTACGAGGGCTGAGACCGATTTTTTTTGCCGTGTACGCTCATGTACATTTCCATGGGCCTGATGTTTTTGCTCTTTGTGAGACCCAGGTGTGTGAGGATTCTGATCCACAGGATTTTCACATTTCTGGGTATCACACCCTATCTCTCTTTATCCCCCACAGAGGTCTTTTGGTATACGTACGTAATGATATAGTGTTTCAGAGCCTTTGGGTTAAATTCAAGATTGGAACACACGTACTACATTTCGGATTTGTGTATAGAAGTCCAAACGCGGAAAGTGAGGTATCCCTAAATGGCTTTGACGCCCTTTCTGATTCAATTACAAAAATTTTAGAGGAATTATTGAACGGTGTAGATATTGAGCAATCAGATGCTCTCGATGTTCTTGGCATAAAAATACAACGTAATGTTCGTTGAACAAAACATGTATTTGATGTGTCGAAAGATGCCTTCAAATGTTTAGCCTTTTTAAAAAGATGAAGAAATATTTCACACCCACTGATCTTCACAATATCTACACTACCTACATCAGACCAAAGATGGAATGCAACTCCCATATCTGGTCGGGTGCTCCAGCTTCATCACTGGAGCTACTTGACCGTGTCCAGAGGAGGGCGATGGTGTTGATAGGTGACGGTAGGATATCCAATTCTATTGTCTCTCTTGAACACCGTCGTAATGTTGGTTGTGTGTCATTGTTCTATCGATACTTTCATGGTGTTTGTTCTTCGGAAATTCGTGATCTTATACCGCCCGTGAGAACATTCGGTAGAGATACGCGACTCTCCAGGAACGCTCACCCATTTGTTGTCGATTGGACAACCGGCCACACTACACATTACAGAATAAATTCGTTCTTCGCCCGTACTATCCGTATGTGGAATCGACTTCCGGCAAATATCTTTCCCTCCAATTATGACATTCAGAGATTCAAAACAGATGTCAACAGACACTACTCCCTCTTTCCTCCTTCCAATACCTTATCTTCCTTCCACCAACGCAATGCACTGCATTTATAGGGGACATCCCCTGAGTGTTGGTTCAGTGAACAAAAAAAAACAACAACCTTCGCATTGTTGCGAGCGATGCTAGCACATGCATAACATTGAATATTTTGTTTATCAGCGCTTCTCATTTGTCGTATGTGACCGCTGGTACTAATATGAACCCTGACCAATACGTTTACATATCGAAATAATAATTCAAGTCAAATCAAAAAATAAATATTCTTATATTTATATCTTAAAAAAGCTTAAATACCATAAATATTTGTAGATAGTGGGTGCTACAGTTGGTTATATTTCCATTCTACTTTAATTCCAAAAGTAAAAATTTTGAAATAACCTATCTTCATGATTCAACCAATTTTTGTCATAAAAGAAAAAGTACGAAGAAAAAACATTTTATTTTGCGTATCTATGCAGTCAGAGGAATGTATACACCGTGATTCTAGCTGTTGTCGTTTAATAAGTACAATTTTTATCCCTTTTTGCCCCATTTCACCCCCTACAAATAAAAATCACTTTATGGTGCACGTTTTTGCTAGAAGGGGAATGCGCATACCAAATATCAATCAAATATAAAAAGACATATTCAAAAAACATGCTTAAATACGCTAAAAGTCCTTGTGAGGGAAAAATTTTTCCCAACCGATCTACGACTATAAGACGCATTTATGGAAAATTTGGACGTGTTAGCTAACGTGCTTTCAACAGACGGACCATTTCCATTGGAACGGGTGTGACACTTTTGCTTAAATATCTCCCATATTCATTGACTGAGATTTTTACTATACTGTCAATTGAAAATGCAGGTTAATCTGGATATTAATGCAAATATAAATATGTCTTAGCGTTTTAAATATTGGAGATATACAACAAACTAGAGCGTAACGGGTGTGACCTTAGCTTTGAAGAAAATCTTGAGGTTTTACTCATTTTCTTGAATTTGGAAATGTTTCTCCATTACATGCCTTTATTAATTTCTGCTTATCAAAATAGTAGTCCATACACTTTCTTCTAAAGTATACGTTACCGACATCTCTTTAGGAATGTAGGAAATGTAGGACATTTATATTGTAACGGGCGTGACATTTTGACGGAAAAATCCTGTTACGCAACCAGTCTATATCTGAAAAAGGAAATTATCAGACCTATTGTTGTCATTACTTTTTTGAAATATAATCAAAAAATGTGTTATGAGAAGTATAAATATTACGAATGTTTATCGGTGTTTTTTAATTGATAAATTGATTTTGAAATTTTGTCGAAATTTGTTCAAAGTTTGCCACTCATAGTTAAGCTCCGTGTTAGCATCGAGCAAATTATTTGCCTTTATTAAGAATGTTTTTAGATTTCATTATGATACCATAGTGATTCTTATCTACACTTCTTTAAAATTATTAATAGATTTTGTTATTAAATTTCCTAACTTTTATTGCACTACACATTTAAAAGTTCATAAGATATTATTCTAGTCAAATATCAATACGTGGTATCGGTTAATTAAAATGACACTTTTCAGAACAAATTAGCGAAATTAGCATTACACAATCTTGAAACTGGCATATGCCATTTTTTATGGCATAAAGTCGAAAAATAAAGATACAATCTTATAATTTTGCAAATTTGCTATACTTAACATACGTAAAAAATAAAAATAAAATGGGGCCGATCGGACCACGCTACCTCCCATATAAACTCAATATATAAACAACAAAATTATCACCCTGTATTGGTACAGGGTGACCAAAAACAAAATTTTATTAACGTTTAAAAGAATGAAGATTTGTTTACTTTGACGAAATGCGTTTTCTGAACATTATTAACAAAGCAAAATATGGCATACAAATATTATGCTTGTCACTGCAATTTAAATAATTATTTCAAAATATAAAATAGAATGTCTACATATGTACAAAAAGGTGAATGATGTTGTATACCATTTTAAAGGTTCTTTCAATACCTTTTAAATGAAATATTGATGCGTCTCGTACACAAAACTGATTCAGAAATATAATCATATATATGTCTATGGATAATCAAAAGCTGTGCTAAAATAAAAAGACAATTGTTGGAGTTTGCCGAAAAATGCTGACGAGATATTAATTCAACCATAAACACAACCCAGACGAACACTTTCACATTTACACATTGAGTCAAGTTGAGTCCTACATATAACTTTTAGTTCATGACATTTATAGATTATGTTCTCTACAAATCACAAAATAGCAATACCTATGAATACTGACAAGACCACAATAATCATAAAATGGTTAATATAATTTTTCAACTCTAACTTTTGCCGTTAATTTTCATAATACAGTCGCATTATTATTTTCTTTTTAAGTCTTGATTTTAATTAATTTGTAAAACTTCTTTATATCAAAATTAATCCCACTTTTTTTGAACCGCAAAGTTTAAGTACCATACAGGCTTGTGGTGTTGCCACCTAATTTTCTCCAGTACATTTTCTTGATTGCGTGGAGTGTTGCCATTACGAAAATATATGCACATTTAACACTTTCCAATTTTAATTTTTTTAATTTCTGCCAAAAAAAAATTATTTGGGACCATAGTGCAGTGAGTGGGTGGAAAGTTGGTACCAGATCGAGTTAAAGTGGTCACTAAAGACGTACTATTTATACTAAAATAACCAGAACAGATATCCAAAAAACAATTCTCTTAATGCCAAAAAAATTACAGTGGAAAAAATCTACCAGATTAAAACACATCAAACTATGTATATTTTCAAAGTATTTATTTACACTATATTAAAATAGTCAGAATAATTATATAGTAATATTTTATTTAAAATTTTTAATCATATTCTGCAAGAAATTTTAATTCCATTAACATTGGCTAAAATACCATATTTCATCAAGAAGAAGGCCAAATAAAATCCACACTGGCTCAAAATCTTTGGAATCACCCTATAATGAGAATATTTCCCCATATTTTATTGTTTAACCCTCATCGGTATGCACACGCATACAATTTTGATATTTAACCTTGAATAAAATAAAAACGGTTCAGCGGAATGACCTTGTATTTTGCAAAGTAGAATTATTTTGCCTGAACAACCAAAAAACCGTTTTTGAATTTGTACCCTTACTGTATTTGCCTGTGAAGTTATAGTTACGAATCGGTCCCTGTGTATGTGCGCGCATACATATAAGAAGGTATCTGGAATTGCCCCTTATTTTTGGATTTATAGCACGCTCTTATTTTTTCATTTTATGAAATTCAGTTTATTCTGGAACACACATAAGTGAAGTTTGTTTGTTTCAAAGTATTTGATTTGATGATTTTACGTGAAAGAAGGCAGTGAGATGAACTAGAAATGGTTTTTGATTTGGAATGCGAAGCGGGCGAATCTCCGTGCAATAGTGACGATGATTTTACATTATCAGATGAGGAGAATGATGAAAGTGAAGTTAGAGTGCATTCGGATGAAGACGACATTGAGCCACTTGAGCAAAATTTAGTAGAAGAAAATGCAGCAAATCCTGAAAATAAATATTTTTCAAAAAATAAAAAAATTGAATAGTCATCGCAACCATTTGAAATAAATCAAAAACATTCATTTCGACGTTTAGACAATTGCACTTCAGGTAAAAACCTAACTTTCTTATGGGTTCATGTTCATTATATGTTTCATTTTTGTAATAATTCAGGTCCAAAAGCATTAGCAGCTGCTGATATAGTTGATGTTTCGTCTGCATTTCACATGTTCATTGGACCGATTGAGAATATTATTTTGAGCATGACGAATTTATATGGTGTGCGAAAGTACGAATTGGAAAACATTGATTTGGACACTCTGCACGCATACTTTGGATTGTTGCTGCTTTCTGGTGTGTATCGGTCATACGGTGAATGTGTCACTAAACTCTGGAATGAAGAAACTGGTCGGCATCTACAAGAACTTCTGTTCGTGACAAGTTGGCACTGATTCGAAATGTATACGATAAATGGAATCATAATTTGAAAGCTATATACACATCAGGAAAAAACATTACCGTAGATGAACAGTTAGTTCCGTATCGTGGGCGATGTCCGTTTCGTCAGTATATTCCATCCAAGCCGGCGAAATATGGCATCAATATTTGGGTGCGACTCAGAAAGCTGGTATGCATACAACACACACATTTATGTTGGTCGGAATCGTAATGGTACTCGTAAACGCAATCTCGGACGGCGTGTTGTTTTAGATTTGGTGGAAGGACTTTCTGAAGGAAAGGTAACGGTGACAACTTTTTCACTTCGTATGTATTGCCAGAAGATTTGCATAAGAATCGCATGTCTATTTTGGGAACAATAAGAAAAAAAAAGGACTTAAATTCCTTCAGTTCTTCTCGACATGCGTCAAAAGCCAATTTATCATACACAAGTTGTATATGAACATAAATTGCAAGAAGTTATGTTGTCATATGTTCCTCGCTGTGACATTGCTCAGTACATACCACAATGTTGTCAGCATAAATGAGAATAGTGAACAGAAGAAACCTAAAATCATTGAAGACTACAACAAAACCAAGAGTGGAGTTTATACTATGCATCAAATGATGGCTACGTACGCATTCAAACGAAAAGTCAATCGGTGGCCAATGGCAGTATTTTGTAACATGCTTGATGCTAGTGCGTTGACGGCATTCGTAACGTTCATTGCATTGTTCCCGAATTGGAAAAATTCTAAAACGAACCGTAATATCCTTTCTATCGAGGAGCTTGGATTGAATCTCGTTGAAAAACAGATCACTAAACGTAAAAAAACAACCTCAAAGTAATGATGCTTCCAGTGTTATTCAAAGAATTCGGGAGAATCGCTTTACCAAGTACATCAAAACGAGGCCGATGCTACATCTGCACATATAAAAATAACAAAAATCTTTTTGCTACACGCTGTGAAAAGTGTAGAAATTTCATTTGTGCTGAACATAATTTCAATTTATGCGAAAAATGTAAAAATTATTGACAAAAGTTAAAAATTAAACTTTTATGTGTTGTCATTTATTTTGGTTTAAGACCAAAGGTTGTGCTGAAGACTTCAGCAGAACCCAAAATTAGCAAAAAGGCAAAGTGAGACCTTTATTGTTGCAGCTAAAAGTTGACTGCGCAGTTTCGATGGGCGCTACCCCATCTCGTCAGAACTTTCGCAACGAATGTATGTCTTTGACTTAAACCTGGGTTCATATTAGTACCAGCGGTCGACTTAGTTCGGTGGAATATTTTGTTTATCAGCGCTTCTCATTTGTCGTATGTTCGAAAGGGTCGCATTCCTATCCTGAATGCGGAATGACCTTGTATTTTGCAAAGTAGAATTATTTTGCCTGAACAACCAAAAAACCGTTTTTGAATTTGTACCCTTACTGTATTTGCCTGTGAAGTTATAGTTACGAATCGGTCCCTGTGTATGTGCGCGCATACATATAAGCAGGTACCTGGAATTGCCCCTTATTTTTGGATTTATATCACGCTCTTATTTTTTCATTTTATGAAATTCAGTTTGTTCTGGAACACACATAAGTGAAGTTTGTTTGTTTCGAAGTATTTGATAAAAAATGGATAGAGTTTTACGTGAAAGAAGGCAGCGATATGAACTAGAAATGGATTTTGATTTGGAATGCGAAGCGGGCGAATCTCCGTGCAATAGTGACGATGATTTTGCATTATCAGATGAGGAGAATGATGAAAGTGAAGTTAGAGTGCATTCGGATGAAGACGACATTGAGCCACTTGAGCAAAATTTAGTAGAAGAAAATTCAGCAAATCCTGAAAATAAATATTTTTCAAAAAATAAGAAAATTGAATAGTTATCGCAACCATTTGAAATACATCAAAAACATTCATTTCGACGTTTAGAAAATTGCACTTCAGGTAAAAATCTAACTTTGTTATGGGTTCATGTTCATTATATGTTTCATTTTTGTAATAATTCAGGTCCAAAATCATTAGCAGCTGCTGATATAGTTGATGTTTCGTCTGCATTTCACATGTTCATTGGACCGATTGAGAATATTATTTTGAGCATGACGAATTTATATGGTGTGCGAAAGTAAGAATTGGAAAACATTGATTTGGACACTCTGCACGCATACTTTGGATTGTTGCTGCTTTCTGGTGTGTATCGGTCATACGACAAGTTGGCACTGATTCGAAATGTATACGATAAGTGGAATCAAACTCCCAAAACATTTAGAAGTAACAGAAACCGTTGTTGTTGCATCTGTGATGAAAATAGGTCACATCGGTTTACATTTAGATACAGCTCCATAAAAATGTCGCATCGCAAATGTTACATCTTAGCGCTCTACAAACCACGTATTGCAAACGGAATATACGAATAGCTAGACCATATTATATTTGGCCTGGAAACATGTGTTGTAGAAGTGTAATATGTGGGTCAATGTTTTGACCCACCCGATTTCTATACAACAACAACCTTTGCATTGATGCGAGCACATGCATAACATTGAATTGGCAAAGTGAGATTTTTAGTGTGTCGACTTAGTTCTGTGGAATATTTTGTTTATCAGCGCTTCTCATTTGTCGTATGTGACCGCTGGTACTAATATGAACCCTGATTTAAGTCAAAGACATACATTCGTTGCGAAAGTTCTGACGAGATGGGGTAGCGCCCATCGAAACTGCGCAGTCAACTTTTAGCTGCAACAATAAAGGTCTCACTTTGCCTTTTTGCTAATTTTGGGTTCTGCTGAAGACTTCAGCACAACCTTTGGCCTTAAACCAAAATAATTGACAACACATATAACATAACACACCAACAATACATACAAACAACAATAAAAAATAATTTTATAAAGAAATATAATATTTTAATTATTTCAAACCACGCTTATAAGGCAAGGCTACCAATACGTTTACATATCGAAATAATAATTCAAGTCAAATCCAAAAATAAATATTCTTATATTTATATCTTAAAAAAGCTTAAATACCATAAATATTTGTAGATAGTAGGTGCTACAGTTGGTTATATTTCCATTCTACTTTAATTCCAAAAGTAAAAATTTTGAAATAACCTATCTTCATGATTCAACCAATTTTTGTCATAAAAGAAAAAGTACGAAGAAAAAACTTTTTATTTTGCGTGTCTATGCAGTCAGAGGAATGTATACACCGTGATTCTAGCTGTTGTCGTTTAATAAGTACCATTTTTATCCCTTTTTGCCCCATTTCACCCCCTACAAATAAAAATCACTTTATGGTGCACGTTTTTGCTAGAAGGGGAATGCGCATACCAAATATCAATCAAATATAAAAAGACATATTCAAAAAACATGCTTAAATACGCTAAAATAGTAGAGTATTTTTAGTCCTTGTGAGGGAAAAATTTTTCCCTTTGGGCCGATTTCGCCCCGTTTAATTCCCAACCGATCTACGACTATAAGACGCATTTATGGAAAATTTGGACGTCTTAGCTAGCGTGCTTTCAACAGACGGACCATTTCCATTGGAACGGGTGTGACACTTTTGCTTAAATATCTCCCATATTCATTGACTGAGATTTTTACTATACTGTCAATTGAAAATGCAGGTTAATCTGGATATTAATGCAAATATAAATATGTCTTAGCGTTTTAAATATTGGAGATATACAACAAACTAGAGCGTAACGGGTGTGACCTTAGCTTTGAAGAAAATCTTGAGGTTTTACTTATTTTCTTGAATTCGGAAATGTTTCTCCATTACATGCCTTTATTAATTTCTGCTTATCAAAAGAGTAGCCCATACACTTTCTTCTAAAGTATACGTTACCGACATCTCTTTAGGAATATAGGAAATGTAGGACATTTATATTGTAACGGGCGTGACATTTTGACGGAAATCCTGTTACGCAACCAGTCTATATCTGAAAAAGGAAATTATCAGACCTATTGTTGTCATTACTTTTTTGAAATATAATCAAAAAATGTGTTATGAGAAGTATAAATATTACGAATGTTTATCGGTGTTTTTTAATTCATAAATTGATTTTGAAATTTTGTCGAAATTTGTTCAAAGTTTGCCACTCATAGTTAAGCTCCGTGTTAGCATCGAGCAAATTATTTGCCTTTATTAAGAATGTTTTTAGATTTCATTATGATACCATAGTGATTCTTATCTACACTTTTTTAAAATTATTAATAGATTTTGTTATTAAATTTCCTAACTTTTATTGCACTACACATTTAAAAGTTCATAAGATATTATTCTAGTCAAATATCAATTCGTGGTATCGGTTAATTAAAATGGCACTTTTCCGAACAAATTAGCGAAATTAGCATTACACAATCTTGAAACTGGCATATGCCATTTTTTATGGCATAAAGTCGAAAAATAAAGATACAATCTTATAATTTTGCAAATTTGCTATACTTAACATACGTAAAAAAAAATGGGGCCGATCGGACCACGCCCGCTACTACCTCCCATATAAACTCAATATATAAACAACAAAATTATCACCCTGTATTGGTACAGGGTGACCAAAAACAAAATTTTATTAACGTTTAAAAGAATGAAGATTTGTTTACTTTGACGAAATGCGTTTTCTGAACATTATTAACAAAGCAAAATATGGCATACAAATATTATGCTTGTCACTGCAATTTAAATAATTATTTCAAAATATAAAATAGAATGTGTACATATGTACAAAAAGGTGAATGATGTTGTATACCATTTTAAAGGTTCTTTCAATACCTTTTAAATGAAATATTGATGCGTCTCGTACACAAAACTGATTCAGAAATATAATCATGTATATGTCTATGGATAATCAAAAGCTGTGCTAAAATAAAAAGACAATTGTTGAAGTTTGCCGAAAACTCCAGACGAACACTTTCACATTTACACATTGAGTCAAGTTGAGTCTTACATATAACTTTTAGTTCATGACATTTATAGATTATGTTCTCTACAAATCACAAAATAGCAATACCTATGAATACTGACAAGACCACAATAATCATAAAATGGTTAATATAATTTTTCAACTACTAACTTTTGCCGTTAATTTTCATAATATAGTCGCATTATTATTTTCTTTTTAAGTCTTGATTTTAATTAATTTGTAAAACTTCTTTATATCAAAATTAATCCCACTTTTTTTGAACCGCAAAGTTTAAGTACCATACAGGCTTGTGGTGTTGCCACCTAATTTTCTCCAGTACATTTTCTTGATTGCGTGGAGTGTTGCCATTACGAAAATATATGCACATTTAACACTTTCCAATTTTAATTTTTTTAATTTCTGCCAAAAAAAATGTATTTGGGACCATAGTGCAGTGAGTGGGTGGAAAGTTGGTACCAGATCGAGTTAAAGTGGTCACTAAAGACGTACTATTTATACTAAAATAACCAGAACAGATATCCAAAAAACAATTCTCTTAATGCCAAAAAAATTACAGTGGAAAAAATCTACCAGATTAAAACACATCAAACTATGTATATTTTCAAAGTATTTATTTACACTATATTAAAATAGTCAGTATAATTATATAGTAATATTTTATTTAAAATTTTTAATCATATTCTGCAAGAAATTTTAATTCCATTAACATTGGCTAAAATACCATATTTCATCAAGAAGAAGGCCAAATAAAATCCACACTGGCTCAAAATCTTTGGAATCACCCTATAATGAGAATATTTCCCCATATTTTATTGTTTAACCCTCATCGGTATGCACACGCATACAATTTTGATATTTAACCTTGAATAAAATAAAAACGGTTCAGCGGAATGACCTTGTATTTTGCAAAGTAGAATTATTTTGCCTGAACAACCAAAAAACCATTTTTGAATTTGTACCCTTACTGTATTTGCCTGTGAAGTTATAGTTACGAATCGGTCCCTGTGTATGTGCGCGCATACATATAAGCAGGTATCTGGAATTGCCCCTAATTTTTGGATTTATAGCACGCTCTTATTTTTTCATTTTATGATATTCAGTTTGTTCTGGAACACACATAAGTGAAGTTTGTTTGTTTCGAAGTATTTGATTTGATGATTTTACGTGAAAGAAGGCAGTGAGATGAACTAGAAATGGATTTTGATTTGGAATCCGTGCAATAGTGACGATGATTTTGCATTATCAGATGAGGAGAATGATGAAAGTGAAGTTAGAGTGCATTCGGATGAAGACGACATTGAGCCACTTGAGCAAAATTTAGTAGAAGAAAATGCAGCAAATCCTGAAGATAAATATTTTTCAAAAAATAAGAAAATTGATTAGTCATCGCAACCATTTGAAATAAATCAAAAACATTCATTTCGACGTTTAGAAAATTGCACTTCAGGTAAAAACCTAACTTTGTTATGGGTTCATGTTCATTATATGTTTCATTTTTGTAATAATTCAGGTCCAAAAGCATTAGCAGCTGCTGATATAGTTGATGTTTCGTCTGCATTTCACATGTTCATTGGACCGATTGAGAATATTATTTTGAGCACTGATTCGAAATGTATACGATAAATGGAATCAAACTCCCAAAACATTGAGAAGTA
The DNA here is from genome assembly GCA_947397865.1 of Polietes domitor. Taxonomy (NCBI): domain Eukaryota; kingdom Metazoa; phylum Arthropoda; class Insecta; order Diptera; family Muscidae; genus Polietes; species Polietes domitor. The sequence continues at coordinate 90,133,520 of OX377618.1, read as the reverse complement.
ACAGAAACCGTTGTTGTTGCATCTGTGATGAAAATAGGTCACATCGGTTCACATTTAGATACAGCTCCATAAAAATGTCGCATCGCAAATGTTACATCTTAGCGCTCTACAAACCACGTATTGCAAACGGAATATACTAATAGCCAGACCATATTATATTTGGCCTGGGAACATCTGTTGTAGAAGTGTAATATGTGGGTCAATGTTTTGATCCACAAATGACCCACCCGATTTCTATACAACAACAACCTTTGCATTGGTGCGAGCACATGCATAACATTGAATTGGCAAAGTGAGATTTTTAGTGTGTCGACTTAGTTCGGTGGAATATTTTGTTTATCAGCGCTTCTCATTTGTCGTATGTGACCGCTGGTACTAATATGAACCCTGATTTAAGTCAAAGACATACATTCGTTGCGAAAGTTCTGACGAGATGGGGTAGCGCCCATCGAAACTGCGCAGTCAACTTTTAGCTGCAACAATAAAGGTCTCACTTTGCCTTTTTGCTAATTTTGGGTTCTGCTGAAGACTTCAGCACAACCTTTGGCCTTAAACCAAAATAAATGACAACACATACAACATAACAGACCAACAATACATACAAACAACAACAATACACACGAGGTACAGTGAATACGGGACATACCGTACAACAGTGTTTGTCAGTCCGTCGTCCGATGCACTTGTGTTTCTCTGTCGTCCGTGTTCTGTGCCGTTCAGTTTTGTGTTAAAATAAAAAATTCAAACAAAATGCAGAAATCAAAAACAACAAAATAGAACTAATGAAAAAAAAAAATTAAAAACAACCAAGAACAATAACCGCGCCGCGCCGACCAAAACAATTAAACAACCCAACTACCTAACAACAATAACATCAGCGTGAACAACAAAAACATTGCAGCAGCATCCACAACAGCCGCACATCACTGACCACACATTTTATGTCCGCTCCGTAGTGTGTGCGTTGTCCCCTTCCCTTCCCCCCTTCCCATTCGTGCTGTGCAGTTGACACTATTTTCTTTCTGTCGTTGTTCGCCCAATGCTTAAGGCATAACACTGAGCATTGGGGGAATACAGCAACGGCAGGGAGAGGAGTTCGGCAACTGTAGCTGCATACTGACTCTGTTTTGTTTTTTCCTGCTTGTCTGTTCTAATGGTGGGTAAGTTTAAAGTACAATTTGCCAATGTACGAGGGCTGAGACCGATTTTTTTTGCCGTGTACGCTCATGTACATTTCCATGGGCCTGATGTTTTTGCTCTTTGTGAGACCCAGGTGTGTGAGGATTCTGATCCACAGGATTTTCACATTTCTGGGTATCACACCCTATCTCTCTTTATCCCCCACAGAGGTCTTTTGGTATACGTACGTAATGATATAGTGTTTCAGAGCCTTTGGGTTAAATTCAAGATTGGAACACACGTACTACATTTCGGATTTGTGTATAGAAGTCCAAACGCGGAAAGTGAGGTATCCCTAAATGGCTTTGACGCCCTTTCTGATTCAATTACAAAAATTTTAGAGGAATTATTGAACGGTGTAGATATTGAGCAATCAGATGCTCTCGATGTTCTTGGCATAAAAATACAACGTAATGTTCGTTGAACAAAACATGTATTTGATGTGTCGAAAGATGCCTTCAAATGTTTAGCCTTTTTAAAAAGATGAAGAAATATTTCACACCCACTGATCTTCACAATATCTACACTACCTACATCAGACCAAAGATGGAATGCAACTCCCATATCTGGTCGGGTGCTCCAGCTTCATCACTGGAGCTACTTGACCGTGTCCAGAGGAGGGCGATGGTGTTGATAGGTGACGGTAGGATATCCAATTCTATTGTCTCTCTTGAACACCGTCGTAATGTTGGTTGTGTGTCATTGTTCTATCGATACTTTCATGGTGTTTGTTCTTCGGAAATTCGTGATCTTATACCGCCCGTGAGAACATTCGGTAGAGATACGCGACTCTCCAGGAACGCTCACCCATTTGTTGTCGATTGGACAACCGGCCACACTACACATTACAGAATAAATTCGTTCTTCGCCCGTACTATCCGTATGTGGAATCGACTTCCGGCAAATATCTTTCCCTCCAATTATGACATTCAGAGATTCAAAACAGATGTCAACAGACACTACTCCCTCTTTCCTCCTTCCAATACCTTATCTTCCTTCCACCAACGCAATGCACTGCATTTATAGGGGACATCCCCTGAGTGTTGGTTCAGTGAACAAAAAAAAACAACAACCTTCGCATTGTTGCGAGCGATGCTAGCACATGCATAACATTGAATATTTTGTTTATCAGCGCTTCTCATTTGTCGTATGTGACCGCTGGTACTAATATGAACCCTGACCAATACGTTTACATATCGAAATAATAATTCAAGTCAAATCAAAAAATAAATATTCTTATATTTATATCTTAAAAAAGCTTAAATACCATAAATATTTGTAGATAGTGGGTGCTACAGTTGGTTATATTTCCATTCTACTTTAATTCCAAAAGTAAAAATTTTGAAATAACCTATCTTCATGATTCAACCAATTTTTGTCATAAAAGAAAAAGTACGAAGAAAAAACATTTTATTTTGCGTATCTATGCAGTCAGAGGAATGTATACACCGTGATTCTAGCTGTTGTCGTTTAATAAGTACAATTTTTATCCCTTTTTGCCCCATTTCACCCCCTACAAATAAAAATCACTTTATGGTGCACGTTTTTGCTAGAAGGGGAATGCGCATACCAAATATCAATCAAATATAAAAAGACATATTCAAAAAACATGCTTAAATACGCTAAAAGTCCTTGTGAGGGAAAAATTTTTCCCAACCGATCTACGACTATAAGACGCATTTATGGAAAATTTGGACGTGTTAGCTAACGTGCTTTCAACAGACGGACCATTTCCATTGGAACGGGTGTGACACTTTTGCTTAAATATCTCCCATATTCATTGACTGAGATTTTTACTATACTGTCAATTGAAAATGCAGGTTAATCTGGATATTAATGCAAATATAAATATGTCTTAGCGTTTTAAATATTGGAGATATACAACAAACTAGAGCGTAACGGGTGTGACCTTAGCTTTGAAGAAAATCTTGAGGTTTTACTCATTTTCTTGAATTTGGAAATGTTTCTCCATTACATGCCTTTATTAATTTCTGCTTATCAAAATAGTAGTCCATACACTTTCTTCTAAAGTATACGTTACCGACATCTCTTTAGGAATGTAGGAAATGTAGGACATTTATATTGTAACGGGCGTGACATTTTGACGGAAAAATCCTGTTACGCAACCAGTCTATATCTGAAAAAGGAAATTATCAGACCTATTGTTGTCATTACTTTTTTGAAATATAATCAAAAAATGTGTTATGAGAAGTATAAATATTACGAATGTTTATCGGTGTTTTTTAATTGATAAATTGATTTTGAAATTTTGTCGAAATTTGTTCAAAGTTTGCCACTCATAGTTAAGCTCCGTGTTAGCATCGAGCAAATTATTTGCCTTTATTAAGAATGTTTTTAGATTTCATTATGATACCATAGTGATTCTTATCTACACTTCTTTAAAATTATTAATAGATTTTGTTATTAAATTTCCTAACTTTTATTGCACTACACATTTAAAAGTTCATAAGATATTATTCTAGTCAAATATCAATACGTGGTATCGGTTAATTAAAATGACACTTTTCAGAACAAATTAGCGAAATTAGCATTACACAATCTTGAAACTGGCATATGCCATTTTTTATGGCATAAAGTCGAAAAATAAAGATACAATCTTATAATTTTGCAAATTTGCTATACTTAACATACGTAAAAAATAAAAATAAAATGGGGCCGATCGGACCACGCTACCTCCCATATAAACTCAATATATAAACAACAAAATTATCACCCTGTATTGGTACAGGGTGACCAAAAACAAAATTTTATTAACGTTTAAAAGAATGAAGATTTGTTTACTTTGACGAAATGCGTTTTCTGAACATTATTAACAAAGCAAAATATGGCATACAAATATTATGCTTGTCACTGCAATTTAAATAATTATTTCAAAATATAAAATAGAATGTCTACATATGTACAAAAAGGTGAATGATGTTGTATACCATTTTAAAGGTTCTTTCAATACCTTTTAAATGAAATATTGATGCGTCTCGTACACAAAACTGATTCAGAAATATAATCATATATATGTCTATGGATAATCAAAAGCTGTGCTAAAATAAAAAGACAATTGTTGGAGTTTGCCGAAAAATGCTGACGAGATATTAATTCAACCATAAACACAACCCAGACGAACACTTTCACATTTACACATTGAGTCAAGTTGAGTCCTACATATAACTTTTAGTTCATGACATTTATAGATTATGTTCTCTACAAATCACAAAATAGCAATACCTATGAATACTGACAAGACCACAATAATCATAAAATGGTTAATATAATTTTTCAACTCTAACTTTTGCCGTTAATTTTCATAATACAGTCGCATTATTATTTTCTTTTTAAGTCTTGATTTTAATTAATTTGTAAAACTTCTTTATATCAAAATTAATCCCACTTTTTTTGAACCGCAAAGTTTAAGTACCATACAGGCTTGTGGTGTTGCCACCTAATTTTCTCCAGTACATTTTCTTGATTGCGTGGAGTGTTGCCATTACGAAAATATATGCACATTTAACACTTTCCAATTTTAATTTTTTTAATTTCTGCCAAAAAAAAATTATTTGGGACCATAGTGCAGTGAGTGGGTGGAAAGTTGGTACCAGATCGAGTTAAAGTGGTCACTAAAGACGTACTATTTATACTAAAATAACCAGAACAGATATCCAAAAAACAATTCTCTTAATGCCAAAAAAATTACAGTGGAAAAAATCTACCAGATTAAAACACATCAAACTATGTATATTTTCAAAGTATTTATTTACACTATATTAAAATAGTCAGAATAATTATATAGTAATATTTTATTTAAAATTTTTAATCATATTCTGCAAGAAATTTTAATTCCATTAACATTGGCTAAAATACCATATTTCATCAAGAAGAAGGCCAAATAAAATCCACACTGGCTCAAAATCTTTGGAATCACCCTATAATGAGAATATTTCCCCATATTTTATTGTTTAACCCTCATCGGTATGCACACGCATACAATTTTGATATTTAACCTTGAATAAAATAAAAACGGTTCAGCGGAATGACCTTGTATTTTGCAAAGTAGAATTATTTTGCCTGAACAACCAAAAAACCGTTTTTGAATTTGTACCCTTACTGTATTTGCCTGTGAAGTTATAGTTACGAATCGGTCCCTGTGTATGTGCGCGCATACATATAAGAAGGTATCTGGAATTGCCCCTTATTTTTGGATTTATAGCACGCTCTTATTTTTTCATTTTATGAAATTCAGTTTATTCTGGAACACACATAAGTGAAGTTTGTTTGTTTCAAAGTATTTGATTTGATGATTTTACGTGAAAGAAGGCAGTGAGATGAACTAGAAATGGTTTTTGATTTGGAATGCGAAGCGGGCGAATCTCCGTGCAATAGTGACGATGATTTTACATTATCAGATGAGGAGAATGATGAAAGTGAAGTTAGAGTGCATTCGGATGAAGACGACATTGAGCCACTTGAGCAAAATTTAGTAGAAGAAAATGCAGCAAATCCTGAAAATAAATATTTTTCAAAAAATAAAAAAATTGAATAGTCATCGCAACCATTTGAAATAAATCAAAAACATTCATTTCGACGTTTAGACAATTGCACTTCAGGTAAAAACCTAACTTTCTTATGGGTTCATGTTCATTATATGTTTCATTTTTGTAATAATTCAGGTCCAAAAGCATTAGCAGCTGCTGATATAGTTGATGTTTCGTCTGCATTTCACATGTTCATTGGACCGATTGAGAATATTATTTTGAGCATGACGAATTTATATGGTGTGCGAAAGTACGAATTGGAAAACATTGATTTGGACACTCTGCACGCATACTTTGGATTGTTGCTGCTTTCTGGTGTGTATCGGTCATACGGTGAATGTGTCACTAAACTCTGGAATGAAGAAACTGGTCGGCATCTACAAGAACTTCTGTTCGTGACAAGTTGGCACTGATTCGAAATGTATACGATAAATGGAATCATAATTTGAAAGCTATATACACATCAGGAAAAAACATTACCGTAGATGAACAGTTAGTTCCGTATCGTGGGCGATGTCCGTTTCGTCAGTATATTCCATCCAAGCCGGCGAAATATGGCATCAATATTTGGGTGCGACTCAGAAAGCTGGTATGCATACAACACACACATTTATGTTGGTCGGAATCGTAATGGTACTCGTAAACGCAATCTCGGACGGCGTGTTGTTTTAGATTTGGTGGAAGGACTTTCTGAAGGAAAGGTAACGGTGACAACTTTTTCACTTCGTATGTATTGCCAGAAGATTTGCATAAGAATCGCATGTCTATTTTGGGAACAATAAGAAAAAAAAAGGACTTAAATTCCTTCAGTTCTTCTCGACATGCGTCAAAAGCCAATTTATCATACACAAGTTGTATATGAACATAAATTGCAAGAAGTTATGTTGTCATATGTTCCTCGCTGTGACATTGCTCAGTACATACCACAATGTTGTCAGCATAAATGAGAATAGTGAACAGAAGAAACCTAAAATCATTGAAGACTACAACAAAACCAAGAGTGGAGTTTATACTATGCATCAAATGATGGCTACGTACGCATTCAAACGAAAAGTCAATCGGTGGCCAATGGCAGTATTTTGTAACATGCTTGATGCTAGTGCGTTGACGGCATTCGTAACGTTCATTGCATTGTTCCCGAATTGGAAAAATTCTAAAACGAACCGTAATATCCTTTCTATCGAGGAGCTTGGATTGAATCTCGTTGAAAAACAGATCACTAAACGTAAAAAAACAACCTCAAAGTAATGATGCTTCCAGTGTTATTCAAAGAATTCGGGAGAATCGCTTTACCAAGTACATCAAAACGAGGCCGATGCTACATCTGCACATATAAAAATAACAAAAATCTTTTTGCTACACGCTGTGAAAAGTGTAGAAATTTCATTTGTGCTGAACATAATTTCAATTTATGCGAAAAATGTAAAAATTATTGACAAAAGTTAAAAATTAAACTTTTATGTGTTGTCATTTATTTTGGTTTAAGACCAAAGGTTGTGCTGAAGACTTCAGCAGAACCCAAAATTAGCAAAAAGGCAAAGTGAGACCTTTATTGTTGCAGCTAAAAGTTGACTGCGCAGTTTCGATGGGCGCTACCCCATCTCGTCAGAACTTTCGCAACGAATGTATGTCTTTGACTTAAACCTGGGTTCATATTAGTACCAGCGGTCGACTTAGTTCGGTGGAATATTTTGTTTATCAGCGCTTCTCATTTGTCGTATGTTCGAAAGGGTCGCATTCCTATCCTGAATGCGGAATGACCTTGTATTTTGCAAAGTAGAATTATTTTGCCTGAACAACCAAAAAACCGTTTTTGAATTTGTACCCTTACTGTATTTGCCTGTGAAGTTATAGTTACGAATCGGTCCCTGTGTATGTGCGCGCATACATATAAGCAGGTACCTGGAATTGCCCCTTATTTTTGGATTTATATCACGCTCTTATTTTTTCATTTTATGAAATTCAGTTTGTTCTGGAACACACATAAGTGAAGTTTGTTTGTTTCGAAGTATTTGATAAAAAATGGATAGAGTTTTACGTGAAAGAAGGCAGCGATATGAACTAGAAATGGATTTTGATTTGGAATGCGAAGCGGGCGAATCTCCGTGCAATAGTGACGATGATTTTGCATTATCAGATGAGGAGAATGATGAAAGTGAAGTTAGAGTGCATTCGGATGAAGACGACATTGAGCCACTTGAGCAAAATTTAGTAGAAGAAAATTCAGCAAATCCTGAAAATAAATATTTTTCAAAAAATAAGAAAATTGAATAGTTATCGCAACCATTTGAAATACATCAAAAACATTCATTTCGACGTTTAGAAAATTGCACTTCAGGTAAAAATCTAACTTTGTTATGGGTTCATGTTCATTATATGTTTCATTTTTGTAATAATTCAGGTCCAAAATCATTAGCAGCTGCTGATATAGTTGATGTTTCGTCTGCATTTCACATGTTCATTGGACCGATTGAGAATATTATTTTGAGCATGACGAATTTATATGGTGTGCGAAAGTAAGAATTGGAAAACATTGATTTGGACACTCTGCACGCATACTTTGGATTGTTGCTGCTTTCTGGTGTGTATCGGTCATACGACAAGTTGGCACTGATTCGAAATGTATACGATAAGTGGAATCAAACTCCCAAAACATTTAGAAGTAACAGAAACCGTTGTTGTTGCATCTGTGATGAAAATAGGTCACATCGGTTTACATTTAGATACAGCTCCATAAAAATGTCGCATCGCAAATGTTACATCTTAGCGCTCTACAAACCACGTATTGCAAACGGAATATACGAATAGCTAGACCATATTATATTTGGCCTGGAAACATGTGTTGTAGAAGTGTAATATGTGGGTCAATGTTTTGACCCACCCGATTTCTATACAACAACAACCTTTGCATTGATGCGAGCACATGCATAACATTGAATTGGCAAAGTGAGATTTTTAGTGTGTCGACTTAGTTCTGTGGAATATTTTGTTTATCAGCGCTTCTCATTTGTCGTATGTGACCGCTGGTACTAATATGAACCCTGATTTAAGTCAAAGACATACATTCGTTGCGAAAGTTCTGACGAGATGGGGTAGCGCCCATCGAAACTGCGCAGTCAACTTTTAGCTGCAACAATAAAGGTCTCACTTTGCCTTTTTGCTAATTTTGGGTTCTGCTGAAGACTTCAGCACAACCTTTGGCCTTAAACCAAAATAATTGACAACACATATAACATAACACACCAACAATACATACAAACAACAATAAAAAATAATTTTATAAAGAAATATAATATTTTAATTATTTCAAACCACGCTTATAAGGCAAGGCTACCAATACGTTTACATATCGAAATAATAATTCAAGTCAAATCCAAAAATAAATATTCTTATATTTATATCTTAAAAAAGCTTAAATACCATAAATATTTGTAGATAGTAGGTGCTACAGTTGGTTATATTTCCATTCTACTTTAATTCCAAAAGTAAAAATTTTGAAATAACCTATCTTCATGATTCAACCAATTTTTGTCATAAAAGAAAAAGTACGAAGAAAAAACTTTTTATTTTGCGTGTCTATGCAGTCAGAGGAATGTATACACCGTGATTCTAGCTGTTGTCGTTTAATAAGTACCATTTTTATCCCTTTTTGCCCCATTTCACCCCCTACAAATAAAAATCACTTTATGGTGCACGTTTTTGCTAGAAGGGGAATGCGCATACCAAATATCAATCAAATATAAAAAGACATATTCAAAAAACATGCTTAAATACGCTAAAATAGTAGAGTATTTTTAGTCCTTGTGAGGGAAAAATTTTTCCCTTTGGGCCGATTTCGCCCCGTTTAATTCCCAACCGATCTACGACTATAAGACGCATTTATGGAAAATTTGGACGTCTTAGCTAGCGTGCTTTCAACAGACGGACCATTTCCATTGGAACGGGTGTGACACTTTTGCTTAAATATCTCCCATATTCATTGACTGAGATTTTTACTATACTGTCAATTGAAAATGCAGGTTAATCTGGATATTAATGCAAATATAAATATGTCTTAGCGTTTTAAATATTGGAGATATACAACAAACTAGAGCGTAACGGGTGTGACCTTAGCTTTGAAGAAAATCTTGAGGTTTTACTTATTTTCTTGAATTCGGAAATGTTTCTCCATTACATGCCTTTATTAATTTCTGCTTATCAAAAGAGTAGCCCATACACTTTCTTCTAAAGTATACGTTACCGACATCTCTTTAGGAATATAGGAAATGTAGGACATTTATATTGTAACGGGCGTGACATTTTGACGGAAATCCTGTTACGCAACCAGTCTATATCTGAAAAAGGAAATTATCAGACCTATTGTTGTCATTACTTTTTTGAAATATAATCAAAAAATGTGTTATGAGAAGTATAAATATTACGAATGTTTATCGGTGTTTTTTAATTCATAAATTGATTTTGAAATTTTGTCGAAATTTGTTCAAAGTTTGCCACTCATAGTTAAGCTCCGTGTTAGCATCGAGCAAATTATTTGCCTTTATTAAAAATGTTTTTAGATTTCATTATGATACCATAGTGATTCTTATCTACACTTTTTTAAAATTATTAATAGATTTTGTTATTAAATTTCCTAACTTTTATTGCACTACACATTTAAAAGTTCATAAGATATTATTCTAGTCAAATATCAATTCGTGGTATCGGTTAATTAAAATGGCACTTTTCCGAACAAATTAGCGAAATTAGCATTACACAATCTTGAAACTGGCATATGCCATTTTTTATGGCATAAAGTCGAAAAATAAAGATACAATCTTATAATTTTGCAAATTTGCTATACTTAACATACGTAAAAAAAAATGGGGCCGATCGGACCACGCCCGCTACTACCTCCCATATAAACTCAATATATAAACAACAAAATTATCACCCTGTATTGGTACAGGGTGACCAAAAACAAAATTTTATTAACGTTTAAAAGAATGAAGATTTGTTTACTTTGACGAAATGCGTTTTCTGAACATTATTAACAAAGCAAAATATGGCATACAAATATTATGCTTGTCACTGCAATTTAAATAATTATTTCAAAATATAAAATAGAATGTGTACATATGTACAAAAAGGTGAATGATGTTGTATACCATTTTAAAGGTTCTTTCAATACCTTTTAAATGAAATATTGATGCGTCTCGTACACAAAACTGATTCAGAAATATAATCATGTATATGTCTATGGATAATCAAAAGCTGTGCTAAAATAAAAAGACAATTGTTGAAGTTTGCCGAAAACTCCAGACGAACACTTTCACATTTACACATTGAGTCAAGTTGAGTCTTACATATAACTTTTAGTTCATGACATTTATAGATTATGTTCTCTACAAATCACAAAATAGCAATACCTATGAATACTGACAAGACCACAATAATCATAAAATGGTTAATATAATTTTTCAACTACTAACTTTTGCCGTTAATTTTCATAATATAGTCGCATTATTATTTTCTTTTTAAGTCTTGATTTTAATTAATTTGTAAAACTTCTTTATATCAAAATTAATCCCACTTTTTTTGAACCGCAAAGTTTAAGTACCATACAGGCTTGTGGTGTTGCCACCTAATTTTCTCCAGTACATTTTCTTGATTGCGTGGAGTGCTGCCATTACGAAAATATATGCACATTTAACACTTTCCAATTTTAATTTTTTTAATTTCTGCCAAAAAAAAATTATTTGGGACCATAGTGCAGTGAGTGGGTGGAAAGTTGGTACCAGATCGAGTTAAAGTGGTCAATAAAGTCGTACTATTTATACTAAAATAACCAGAACAGATATCCCCAAAAAACAATTCTCTTAATGCCAAAAAAATTACAGTGGAAAAAATCTACCAGATTAAAATACATCAAACTATGTATATTTTCAAAGTATTTATTTACACTATATTAAAATAGTCAGTATAATTATATAGTAATATTTTATTTAACATTTTTAATCATATTCTGCAAGAAATTTTAATTCCATTAACATTGGCTATAATACCATATTTCATCAAGAAGAAGGCCAAATAAAATCCACACTGGCTCAAAATCTTTGGAATCACCCTATAATGAGAATATTTCCCCATATTTTATTGTTTAACCCTCATCGGTATGCACACGCATACAATTTTGATATTTAACCTTGAATAAAATAAAAACGGTTCAGCGGAATGACCTTGTATTTTGCAAAGTAGAATTATTTTGCCTGAACAACCAAAAAACCATTTTTGAATTTGTACCCTTACTGTATTTGCCTGTGAAGTTATAGTTACGAATCGGTCCCTGTGTATGTGCGCGCATACATATAAGCAGGTATCTGGAATTGCCCCTAATTTTTGGATTTATAGCACGCTCTTATTTTTTCATTTTATGATATTCAGTTTGTTCTGGAACACACATAAGTGAAGTTTGTTTGTTTCGAAGTATTTGATTTGATGATTTTACGTGAAAGAAGGCAGTGAGATGAACTAGAAATGGATTTTGATTTGGAATCCGTGAAATAGTGACGATGATTTTGCATTATCAGATGAGGAGAATGATGAAAGTGAAGTTAGAGTGCATTCGGATGAAGACGACATTGAGCCACTTGAGCAAAATTTAGTAGAAGAAAATGCAGCAAATCCTGAAAATAAATATTTTTCAAAAAATAAGAAAATTGAATAGTCATCGCAACCATTTGAAATAAATCAAAAACATTCATTTCGACGTTTAGAAAATTGCACTTCAGGTAAAAACCTAACTTTGTTATGGGTTCATGTTCATTATATGTTTTATTTTTGTAATAATTCAGGTCCAAAAGCATTAGCAGCTGCTGATATAGTTGATGTTTCGTCTGCATTTCACATGTTCATTGGACCGATTGAGAATATTATTTTGAGCATGACGAATTTATATGTTGTGCGAAAGTACGAATGGGAAAACATTGATTTGGACACTCTGCACGCATACTTCGGATTGTTGCTGCTTTCTGGTGTGTATCGGTCATACGGTGAATGTGTCACTAAACTCTGGAATGAAGAAACTGGTCGGCATCTACAAGAACTTCTGTTCGTGACAAGTTGGCACTGATTCGAAATGTATACGATAAATGGAATTATAATTTGAAAGCTATATACACATCAGGAAAAAATATTACCGTAGATGAACAGTTAGTTCCGTATCGTGGGCGATGTCCGTTTCGTCAGTATATTCCATCCAAGCAAGCGAAATATGGCATCAATATTTGGGTGCGACTCAGAAAGCTGGTATGCATACAACACACACATTTATGTTGGGCGGAATCGTAATGGTACTCGTAAACGCAATCTCGGACGGCGTGTTGTTTTAGATTTGGTGGAAGGACTTTCTGAAGGAAAGGTAACGGTGACAACTTTTTCACTTCGTATGTATTGCCAGAAGATTTGCATAAGAATCGCATGTCTATTTTGGGAACAATAAGGAAAAAATAGGACTTAAATTCCTTCAGTTCTTCTCGACATGCGTCAAAAGCCAATTTATCATACACAAGTTGTATATGAACATAAATTGCAAGAAGTTATGTTGTCATATGTTCCTCGCTGTGACATTGCTCAGTACATACCACAATGTTGTCAGCATAAATGAGAATAGTGAACAGAAGAAACCTAAAATCATTGAAGACTACAACAAAACCAAGAGTGGAGTTTATACTATGGATCAAATGATGGCTACGTACGCATTCAAACGAAAAGTCAATCGGTGGCCAATGGCAGTATTTTGCAACATGCTTGATGCTAGTGCGTTGACGGCATTCGTAACGTTCATTGCATTGTTCCCGAATTGGAAAAATTCTAAAACGAACCGTTATATTCGTCGTCGGCTTTTTATCGATGAGCTTGGATTGAATCTCGTTGAAAAACAGATCACTAAACGTAAAAAAACAATGATAAAAAGTATATGCATAAATAAGAACATGTAAGTGTTATTCATTATAGTGGGCCCGGAGAACTTCGCCTCAAAGGCGTTATCCTACGGCATTTCATGCGATTTATTAATTGTCATGGCGAATGCGAGACGAATTGGAAATTGGATTCGCTTAAACTCTAATGGAATATCGGTTGGAATCATTGCAATTTTCGGAATGAGAACTTCCTCACCTTTGAACTTTTCTTTTAGTATTCTTGCGTGAATCACATTACTCATGAGTTTTGTGACCGCTAAACGCGTTCCGTTGCATAATTTTGGTTGACTGATATTGCAAAGCATGATGATAACTGAAACCACCTTAAATTATAAATTGTGCAGTGAAATAAACTCGTTGACCGTTCTCCAGATGCACTGCCAAATGCGTAACAGTCGGATAGCGTTCGTAAATGGGAAATGAGAATATACGCAAAACTAGAGCACCGTTTCACGAAATCATCAACCGGTACGCGTTAAAATTCATTGCGCCGACCTTCTTGGATTGAATCTACGTTGATCAATAATATCTGCTCCTAGAGAAGTCATTTGAATGCATCCGTTATATTTCTGAGTGTTCGGTAGAAACTGAAGTGATTCTGGTCTTTCGACATGAAGCAAAAAATGTAATGGCTTGGTGGTAATTTAACCTTGACACTGAGACAGCACAATGCAGGCACCGTAATGCACCGTAAACATAAACGTCATCTATCATGAAGATGGCATCATAAAATCACTCCATACAAATCGGGAATATTTCGGGAATTTTCTTGGGTATTCTTCTTGTTTGGCCGGCGACCAATCCGAATTGGTGCGAATGATCAATGCGAATGATCAATGGTCCATGCGTTCTTGAGTTATAAGCGTAGTAACTAACGCCACTCTCTTTTATCTTATATATATATATATATATATATATATATATATATAAGTTAAGAACGGAGAGAATTCCTGTCCGAAGTACACGGACTTGTAAAAGAATCTGATTTTTATTCATTTCATAAAATATTATTACACTTTATGCTTTGACAGAATTTATAGTTATTAATGCTTAGTTTGCATTCTCCCAGCAAATATGAATATTTGTTGGGTGAATGCACCGCGAGTCAACTAGCGAATCATCATTTCCCAAACATAAGCAATGCATTGCAGAAATATGATACGCCATTCGTCTGCGCGTGTTATTAGTACTTACGAGGTAGGCTTAATAATATGGTTAATGCTAACTGCCCCCCCATTTTAAATCGGAGAGTCCCTATTCCGACTTTGTACTCTTCTAACTATGTCATCTAAATCCAATTGTTCGGGTTTACGCTCACGTTTGCAGCGGTAAATAACAACAATTGGTAATGCAATGAAAAATAAAATTGTCATGAAAAACACCCTATGACTTGTCATTTCATAATCAAGTGTTTCGAGCAAATTAGTATTTTCAAGATAAATTCTGTGAAGGTATGGTAAGGAAAGATTTATATTATGTCCAGTCTCTTTTATGTTCAGAATTTTCGGTGGATGGGGTTCAATAAAATCGGACTGACGATGTCTGTTATAAAAAATTGTACCATTTATAGTAATATTATTGGAGAATAAAATTATTGCCGTACCCCTAACTGATATGATCTCACGATCAATTACAGTAGTTTCTTG
Organism: Polietes domitor; assembly: GCA_947397865.1. Taxonomy (NCBI): domain Eukaryota; kingdom Metazoa; phylum Arthropoda; class Insecta; order Diptera; family Muscidae; genus Polietes; species Polietes domitor. The sequence continues at coordinate 90,118,190 of OX377618.1, read as the reverse complement.
AACATTGTTTAATAAGATTGAACCTTCAGAGATTTCCTGGATTGGTAGAATGTTATCTGCCGGTTCAGTTGAACAGGCAGCAAAATTGTCATTCAGCAATTGTGATAAGCACTCATCCGTGGTTATTTTACAAATACTGGTATTTCCAGCATTTACGCAGTCCGTTATAGGAGTATGACGATCATTGCACTGTGAAGACGTCCGTATCCCCATTTGAATTACAGAGTTATTATGGACTACTGGGAATATTCTTAAAAAGTTACATATTTCTTTTACTAATGGTACTTTTATAACATAATAAATGATATTGTTAGTTTGATAAACTTTTACAGTACTTGATTTTAGAAGATTATTTAAACTTATTGGTACCAATTCATTCTCGAGAATATAATTTACTTCGGCATTATCAATTATTATGGGATTTACTACATTCGTCTTTGCCAAAGTAATGGATAGTGTCAATTGGTTTAGGAAAAAAATAATTTCACCATTCCTGGCACTCAAAAGTTCGAGAAATAATAGTTGGTCAGCATTAATAGCATTAGAAACTCCTGATGCCTTCTGCATTACGTTTATTCTATCTGTCAACTCGTTAATTTTGTCTTGTAGTGCAGAATTTACAACAGTCTGTTTATTATTGTTTTGTACCAACAGGTCCTCTCTTGTCATTAGTAAGTCGAAATCACCTCGGTCCGGCGTACCCGCAATAAACTTAAGTGCTGATCCAATGAAATCCAATGACCTTGCATGCCGTCTATTCACCAAAAGTACCCGCAGCAGGCGCTGTATTTGTCTAGTCTGGTCCATAATGATGTCAGTCTCTCTTTCATCCTTGAAATTTTTCATCAGTTCCGCATTGTCATTTAAAATCATTTCGTATTCTGTTAGGTTTGTCCGATGCACGATGTATTTAAAGTTTTCGTAAATAGCAACATCTCCGTCCCTTATAGCTATGAAGTGTGAGTCAGTATAATCCAGCACCTTCGCTGATGTCAATGTTACCCAAATCATAAAAAATCTGAAAAGAAAAACACTACCGCAAGTTACTTTTATGAACTTTCCTTCCGTTAATTAGTACTGTGGTACCTAAGTCGCGTTCAATTGTACCCTCGACGTACCATTTATCAAATTTGTTTCCTAATCTGCGATTTCTTTTAACAAACACTTTCTCGCCCGGATGGAAAATTTTAACTGATGCGTCTTCATTGTGTGTTCGTAAAGTCCTGTCCTGAGCTAACTGTAATTTTGTCCTTATCTCGCCTAAAACTTTGTCCGAAATTGAGTTTATGACGTCAACTGGTTTCATTCCTGTCACTGAATGTACCGAATTATTGTACTTGAATGTTGATAATAGTAACAGATCCATAGTGTCATCGACCTTCTGTTGTACCTTCACACATCTCGCAATCTCCAGGAGGGTAGAGTGAAATTTCTCTACTTGACCGTTGCTTTCGCTGTGCATCGGTGGTACGAAAAATTGTTCCGCTCCGTAATGATCTCGAAGGAACGTTCCAACTAAACTCGATTGGAATGATTTCTCGTTATCCGATACAACCAGCTTCACATTTCCAAATCTGTTCAAAATTTGGAACAGAGCTGATTTAATATCTATTGCATTCCTGGATGCAACGGGAACAAGTGTAGCAAATTTGGAAAACTTGTCTAAGCATGTCAAAAAATTACACTTGTTTGTTATTAAAATGTCAACATGTAAAATTTGCCCAGGGTACTCAGGAATTGGTGTTGGGGCTATTTTTACCTTAGCCGGCCTTCTTTGGTATTTATTTTCCCTGCAAATTTTGCAGTTGGCTATGACAAATTTTAATCTTTTCTTTATACCCGGGAAATAATACTCGCTAATAATCTGTTTAAAATTTTCCTGTACTGATCGGTGAGCTCGGTTGTGCTCAGTAGTCACTATGTCCCATTGATCGTCTTCCCGGATTACGTCCATAACGCATTTTTCCGTGTGAATAAATTTTATTGACGGAAACCTCGTCATGATACAATTTTGAATCTCAGCCAAAATAGGAAGTTCACAACAAATTGCATTTACTATCGTCGGGTTAACGACTTCCAAAAGAATTTTCTCTAAATTTTCCGTATTGTCATATGTGATTGTATGTCTCAAAAATTTCTGAAAAATGATATTCTCTGTTTTATTACATGATAAACCCTTTGATATCAATATCTGATTTCTGTATTGATTTAGTGGATATTTGACTGAACTTATAACTTGTGTCAAGGATATTTCACTATGAACGGTGTCGTCATCCGAATCATCCAGTGAATGATTAACTAATTGCCTGGATAGTGCGTCAGCCACCACGTTCTCTCTACCGGGTTTATAAATAAATTTGGGCGAGTATTCTTCGATAAAAGATCGCCATCTTTTCATTTTTGAATTAGGATTTTTATCCGACATTGAAAACGTTAGAGGTTGATGGTCAGTAAAAATATGGATATCCGGAACACCATATAGATAGTGTCTTAATTCCTTCAGGGCCCATACGATCGCGAGTAATTCTCTTTCGTTTGTAGCATAATTTGATTCAGTTGCTGTTAAATTTCTAGATATCATCGTTATAGGCCTACCTTCCTGTGAGAGCACTGCTCCGAGGGCAACCGCAGACGCGTCCGTCGTAAGTTCAAACGCTTTTTCATAGTCTGGGTAGGAAAGTATGACATCTTCTGATGCGATAACTTGTTTCAACTTTTCAAATGCAGCCAGTGCATCTGCGTTCAGTTCGATCTTAATACTTTTAGATTTTCTTGCTGTAACTTTACCATTATCGCCCTCTAAATATTTAGTCAGAGGCTTCGCAATTTTTGCGTAATCCCTCATAAATCTTCTGTAGAAACCGGAAAGACCCAAGAAAGATCGAAGACTTCTCAAATTGTCTGGCTTTGGAAATTCCCTAATGGCCTTGACTTTATCTGGGCATGTTGTAATGCCATTTCTGGTAATTACGAAACCAAGGAATTCTACCTCCGTCCGAAAGAATTTAGACTTTGACGCGGATATCCTCATACCGGCCTTACTTATCTCGTTCAAAATTGTATGGATGTGCTCCAGATGGCTGTACTCATCTGGAGAAAATATTATAATGTCATCCATATAGACTTGGCATATCTTTCCGATGAAATCCCGTAAAATATCGTCAATTGTACGCTGAAATATGCTTGGAGCGTTTTTCAGCCCAAATGGTAACCTACAAAACTCATACTTCCCATTATTGACACTAAAGGCTGTTTTTTTTCTGTCCTTTTCAGCTAATAGGATCTGATGGTAACCCGCTTTCAGATCCAGTGTTGTGAAATATTGTGATTTTCCTAAGTTTGATAATATTACTGGAATATCGGGCATTGGATATTTGTCGTTTTCCGTCGCATCATTCAATTTTCGGAAATCTATTACAAGCCTGTGATTTTGTTTTCCTTGTTCGTCTAAACCTTTTTTTCTTACAACAAGTACGGGAGAATTATATGCAGAGAAAGATTTTCTTATTATTCCGTCCTGCAGAAGGGCTTTAATCTCATTATTGACGAAGTCCGACATGGTCACAGGATATGGGTACGATCTTGAATAAATGGGTTCCTCATTCTTTGTCTGAATCGTCGCCTCTACGCTGGTATTGTACGGTAATGCTCGGTTTGGGTCTGCAAAAGCAGTAGAATTTCCCGATATAATTCTGTTGAACTCCTCTATTACATTTTGTGGTACCAAATCTTTATCGATTGCGTGAAAATTTATCTGTTCGTTTGCTTTGACAACAGGATTTTTACTTTTTTCGTAAGTTAAAGTATCGTCCGTCATATTCAATTTTCCATTAATTTGTTTTAAAAACTCATACCCAATAATTCCGTCAAAATTCCGTAACGTATCAAGTAAGTAAAATGTAGTAACATAACCGAATAAAACCATCGTGCATTTTTCATTTATCGAATTTGTGCCGTTCAAGGTATTTACATTAAAAGGTTTCCCGAGGGGAACTCCAAAAATTAAGTCATCTATTGGTTTAATAAAATTTTTCGATGTTCCTGTATCCACTAATAGTTTTAACTCCCTACCCTTAATTGTCTTTATGATAAAGGGAAGGAGCGAGCCTAGTCTAAAAAATGTAACTCTTCTACCACTTGCTCGTCGTCTTCCTCTTCGTACTGCGAAAAATTGGAACTCAAATCGTCCACATCTTCCTCTTCCGGTGGATCAGTAGCCAAATGGTTCACACGTTGTTGTTTCTGAATGGGTGCGCTCCTCCCGGAACCAGGTTCTCTATCACGCTTAACCGGTGGAGTTCTAGCAGTGTTTTCATTAGGTTGTTGGGGTCTATGTCCAGTAAATGCTGTGGATCGTCGAAACATGGATGATCCTGGATCGACATCCATTGGGACTGGTTCATGTTGTAATATGCGAGCTCCGTTTGCGTTTTGAGCGGTACGTTTATATGATGGATGGGCATTTTGGTGTGTTCGTGATATGTGAGCAACACTGCCCTCTGCGAAAATCCTCGCAAACTCTTGTCTGCGTTGGTCCGACTCCAGTTCCTGTGCAGTGGCTAAAGCCGTCGGTAAATCACTTGGCTTGGTTGAAAATAATATGTCACTTAATGGTTTCCTTAAACCCGAAATAAATACACGCAATGCGTTGTCTCTGGCCCTGGCGTTCAATGCGTTCGCCACCTCTTCATTTCCAGGGTAACTCATTTTATTTTTATTTATTATCAAAGTCAAATGCTTGTCAACATCATCATAAAAATCTGTTATTTGCGATTTTCCTTGCCTAAGAATACTCAATTCACTCTCCAAAACCTGTAATGACCTCTTGTCAGCGAAACACTGATCTAATCTAGCAATTATAGCTTTAAAGTTCAATACTGTATTGAAGGATGATAATTTATCATTAGCCATACCCGTAATTTTGTTCCTCAAAATTCCCATTGCAATGTAATAATTTTCTGATCCTTCTTCATAGTAACCTATAGCGAAGTGTGCGGCATCACGCCATGCTGGATAAGACGACATATCCCCCCGGAATTCAGGAAGCGATTTTACCAAATCTAATGAAGTACCCCGAGCCCTTCCTAAGGTTACTGGTTCGTATGTTTCCACTCTTGGGGTGCGTAAACTACTAAACTGTCGTGTGAGTGCAACGATTTGCTCTCTCAAGTCATCGGTCATGGCATCAACAGCCGCCGTCACAATGCCTACAATTTCGTCCCTGCTTGCCATTGTCAATCGGAAGAATAAACGAATAACCAAAAAAAATCGAGCAAAACACGATAACAAAAAGTACTGGAAAACTTAGATTTAACGCGCAAAATATTGATAATGCCGAAAACACAGAAATTCGAAAATAAATTGGTACTTACAAAAAATTTTCCATTTGGTTACTCTAATCTATTTTCCTTCGTTCCTTTGGTGTTGATGTTAGGTGCTGCTTTCCTCTTGTTTTCTCTTCTTTTTGGCTACTTGCTCTGGCTATTGGTGTTGAGGTTGATGTTAGGTGCTGTGTGTAGTGCTGCTTTCCTCTTGTTTTCTCTTCTTTTTGGCTACTTGCTCTGGCTATTGGTGTTGAGGTTGATGTTAGGTGCTGCTTTCCTCTTGTTTTCTCTTCTTTTTGGCTACTTGCTCTGGCTTTTGGTGTTGAGCTTATGTGCTGAGGTTGAATTATTTATTTTCTTGTCTTTGTTTTAAATTAGTTTCTTTTTCTCGTTTTATCACGATTTTTGATTATTATTTTTTTTGTCTCTTTACCGAGATGTTATTTGAAAAATAATTTCAAAAAAACTAATTTAAATTTATTTGTTCTTTTTTCACTTGCTTTTCTGTGATTTTTTTTTTTAATTATTTATTTTTTTTTCTCTTTAACGAGATTTTGACAGGTTAAATAATTTTTAAAAACCTTTAAACTTTAATGTCTTTTAATTCCGTTTACCGTGAATTTTTTTGTTTTAATTATTTATTTTTTCTCTCTTTACTAAGCTTTTGACAGGTTAAATAATTTAAAAAACCTTTTTTTTTAACTTTGATGTTTTTTTTCGGTTTACAACGATTTTTTTTGTTTTAATTATTTATTTTTTCTCTCTTTACTGAGATATTGACAGGTTAAATAATTTAAAAAAACCTTTTTTTAAATTTGATGTTTTTTTCGGTTTACCACGAATTTTTTTGTTTTAATTATTTATTTTTTTTTCTCTTTACTGAGATATTGAAAGGTTAAATAATTTAAAAACCTTTTAGACTACGTTGGGCGCCAGTTAAGAACGGAGAGAATTCCTGTCCGAAGTACACGGACTTGTAAAAGAATCTGATTTTTATTCATTTCATAAAATATTATTACACTTTATGCTTTGACAGAATTTATAGTTATTAATGCTTAGTTTGCATTCTCCCAGCAAATATGAATATTTGTTGGGTGAATGCACCGCGAGTCAACTAGCGAATCATCATTTCCCAAACATAAGCAATGCATTGCAGAAATATGATACGCCATTCGTCTGCGCGTGTTATTAGTACTTACGAGGTAGGCTTAATAATATGGTTAATGCTAACTTATATATATATATATATATATATATATATATATATATATATATATATATATATATATATATATATATATATATATATATATATATATATATATATATATATATATATATATATATATATATATATAATTTTAATTTCATTCTAAATCTACCTTTACGAAGTTCAAATGTATTAATATGATAGTAAACAATATAATAAACATAAAAAATCACAAAGCATTAATGGTTGGCATTTTTTTAGCTTTTTTACAATTAAAAATATATGTGTATGCGCGCGAATTATATGAACATACGTAAGTCACATGAACATACACATAAACAAAGCATTAAAACACAAATGAACCTCTTCCAATTCAAATAACAACAACAACAAAGACAATAACAACAACAGCAACAACAACCAACAAAACACTACAAACCTAAATCAAGCCGGACATCATACAGACAGCTTATGCTGCATATTTGTATTTAACTGTATGTCAACTGCTTAAATTCGAGGAAAATATTTGTAACACTTTTGCTTAAACAGCACAATGTAATTGATTATATTTTAATGTATGTTCAACTGTTTAAATTCTAAGAAACATTATACCACTTTGTTAACTTTAAGAATAAAAGCGTTTAATAAAAATCAGTATATTTTGAGCATTGAAGAAAGCAAGTCTTTTATTGTAGTATAACTGGCGCAGTCGAAGGCGAACTAATGTGTTGAGAGAATATCAACCTTAGCTGCAACTACATTCTGACGGTTTATCAGATACACACCAAACAACTGCATTCTGACGGTTTATCAGATACACACCAAACAACTGCATTCTGACGGTTTATCAGATACACACCAAATAACTACATTCTGACGGTTTATCAGACATCAAACAACAAGAAATCCTGAGAGCACATCAGATCCATATAAAATTTGACCGAATATCAAATAGAATCAACAAAACCTGAAGGAAGATCAGGAAAAAATAGAGTAAGAGATAAGTAGTTATAAGTAAGTGATAAGTGTTAAAGTGATAAGTGCAATTAAATTTAAGGAAAAGTGGAGCTAAATAGTTGAATTTGGGAAACGCATAACTTAATACATCTTTTCCTTTTGAAAAAAGAAAGGAAAAAGAATAATTATTTTATTCGGTATCCTCAAAAAACAAATATATATATTTCTCAAGGCCAGCGATTCACATGAGACCCTCCTCAAGCCTTGTTACATATATGTATTTGTATAATTTGAAACAAGTGAGTCAAATAATAAAGGCAAAAATTAAAAATTAGCGGTCTTTTGTAATGAACAGAAACTTTCGGTATCAACCATATAGAACACTTATACCAATACCTGAAACCGACGATAACCTTCCTAACATTTCTCTTCCACATCCCAATATGCCAGATCCAAACCTTAATTCCCCAAATGCTTCCAATATGTGTCCTCCTAGGGAACTTTTCGAGTCTCTTCGTATCCCAGACGCGGTGAAAGATCTCCCACAGTTCGAAGGAAACTCCCGTTTATTACACGAATTTTTAAATAATGTAGACGAAATATTAAGCCTTCTTAGTAACTACAATACAACACCATTTGCAAAAATTATTCTAAGAGCAATTATAAAAAAAGTAGTAGGACCGGCAAATGAAGCGCTTAATATGTACGGAACCCCGTCAGTGTGGGAATCTATTAAGGATAACTTGATAACTCACTACTCTGATAAAAGAAGTGAGACATCGTTGATAAGAGACCTACACGACTTGAGACAGAGTGGACAATCTATCGAACAATTTTATGGGTCCGTAATTGAGATACAGGCCACTATGAACAATAACTTACAAATTCACGAAAATGATCCAAACGTAATTTATGCAAAGAAACTATTATTTGGGGAAATGTGTCTGAACACATATTTGTCTGGTCTGAAAGAACCATTGGGTTCCAACATTAGGGCTATGCGACCAAAGACCCTACCGGAAGCATTTACATACTGCATTCAGGAACAAAACATGTTCTATAGGAAAATAAATTCTGCAAATGCTTATCGGAACAATACTCAAACACCACGTCAAAGCACCCCACCGAGGCAAACTAGGCCTCAATATCAAAACCCAACCCAATATTAAAATCTTAATCAAACAAGACCCCAACACCAGAACCCAATTCAATATCAAAATCCTAATCAGATAAGACCCCAACATCAAAACCCAACCCAATATCAAAATGCACTTCAATCAAAACCACAATACCAGAACACGATTCAACCTGTACCGAGAAACAATTTCCCACCTCCCAAACCGATGGACACAAGTTCAGGTTTTACAAATAGACATGCAAATCATAGCACACAATCTAGGCAAAATCCTGCTCTTCGTGGGCCTCAACAATTTCATAACTTAAACTCCGGGGAATATTACCAAGAAGTTTCAAATGACGTATACGAAGATTCTATTGACCCTAACTATCAACAACAATTAGATCAGTATTACGGGTACGAAAATGAAAATGACAACATCATTGATGATCAGGGAAATTTTCAATTACCTGCCTGTCCAGACCCACGGGATACTTAGATATCAACACACATGGTAACAATTTGCCATATATTCACATTTCTTCATCAAATGGTGAACATTTGAAATTTCTCATAGACACAGGAACCTCGTCCTCATTCATTGACCCAATGTGTGTCGACCCGATGCCCTATTCCAAACATTTCAGAAATATTGGACAAGCTAGGTAAAAGCTTGTACTTTAGTACATTAGATCTCGCTAGTGGATTTCACCAAATTGAGATGCACCAGAGAGACATTAAGAAAGCAGCCTTTTCAGTCGAAGGGGGACATTACGAGTTTGTAAGAATGCCCTTTGGATTGAAAAATGCACCATCGACTTTTCAACGTGTGATGGACAACATTTTAAGTAACTTGATTGGAACAGTCTGCCTGGTATACTTAGACGACATTATAGTTTACTCGACATCATTGCAGGAGCACATTCAGAATTTGAAAAAAGTGTTCGATCGTTTAAGAGAATCTAACTTAAAAATTCAATTGGACAAATCTGAATTTTTACATAAGTCCTGTGCTTTTCTGGGCCACATCGTCTCAACAGACGGAATTAGGCCGAACCCTGAAAAGATAACAGTAGTGAAAAATTATCCAGTTCCGAAAACTCAGAAAGAAATAAAAACATTTTTAGGCCTTTTAGGCTACTATCGAAAATTTATAAAAGACTTTGCTAACCTAACAAAACCTTTAACCGAATGCTTAAAAAAAGATAGGAAAATCGAATTGAATGAAACCCTTCAATTTAACAACCGACGCTAGCAACTTTGCGATAGGAGCAATATTATCACAAGGCCCCATTGGTAGCGATAAACCTATTTGCTACGCTAGCAGAACATTAACAGATACGGAAACTAACTATTCCACTATCGAAAAGGAACTACTCGCCATTATATGGGCGACAAAATACTTCAGGCCCTACCTTTTCGGAAACAAATTCAGAATTATCACAGACCACAGGCCATTAACATGGATAATGAATTTAAAAGAGCCGAACTCTAAATTGATCAGAAGTTAGAAGAGTTCGATTACGAAATTATCTATAAGAAGGGTAAATCTAATACAAACGCTGACGCGTTAAGCAGGATAAAAATAAATGACCACAATGATGTCGGGACGTTCAAAGAGGAACAATTGAATATGAACATAAGAGACAACTCATCAGGTGGAGCCACTTCAGGTTCAACCATACATTCGGCAGTTGAGAATCTAGACGATAACATACCTATCTCAGAAAGACCTCTGAATGATTTCAATATACAATTTATATTTTTGGAAACAAACGATACACCCCCAATGACAGTAGAGACCATATTCAAAAACAAACAACGACGGACTATAAGACGTTCAGAGTTCAACGACGATATTTTAAAATAATTCGTTGTATGAACCTATTGCCTGATATAAAAGACACTGATGAACAAGATAAAATCATACGAGACTACCACACTGACAACAATCACAGGGGCATCCAAGCAACTATTTTACATTTGAAACGCGACTATTACTTTCCGTTCATGATAAACAAGATCACTTCCATAATAAATAACTGCGATACCCGTCAGACATTGAAATACGATAGGAAACCACATAACATAAAATATGAAACACCTGAAACTCCTTTAAAACCCCTTGATATAATACACATAGATATATATTCAATTAATAAACGAAACATACTTACAATAATAGACAAGTTCTCAAAATATGCAACAGCTTATACCATACCATCAAGACATAGTATTAGCGTCTTAAAATGTGCGAAAAATTACTTAAGCGTCCACGTATACCGAAACAAATTGTATGCGATCAAGGTGCGGAATTCACGGCTAATTTATTTCAAGACTTTTGTAAACAATACAACATTTCACTTCATGTCACATCTTTTCAACAAAGTTCGAGCAATGCACCTGTCGAAAGACTCCATTCCACAATGACGGAAATATACAGGATAGTCCAACAAAAATTCAAAAAAGCAAATGTGGATGTCGATCATGAGGATATACTTTCAGAAATTTTGATCACATATAACAACGCAGTACATTCTGCAACCAATCTAACACCTTTTGAATTATTCTACGGGAGAACATATACATTTGATAGAAATATAACATACACTTCTCAACACGACTACCTATAAAAACTCAAAATATTCCAAACAGAATTATATGAATTTATTAGGGATAAATTAGAAAAGGATACCGAGAAATTAAACATTAATAGGGAAAATGCCGAAACAATAGGCGAAAATACAGATACAGCAGAAGGAATAAACTCACTCCAAGATTTAGCAAACATAGAGTAAAACACAATAGGAAGGTGACCGTTGTAACTGTTGGAGACAAGAAAATTCACAAATCCAAAATTAAAAGAAAAAGAAAATAACAATTCACTTTCAATTTACAGAAAATTTTGTCTAATCATCATGCTGATTGTTTCAACGTGGGCTGAATTAGACATAATGGAGTACACATCAACCATTGTGATTGAAATCCATAAAAAACCAGCAAAGATTAGAGTAGGAACGCATAGAATTGATCACTTTATCGACCTGAATCATTACGATACATTTTTGGAGAATGCGAAGCAGACCATCGAGATCATCCCCACTAACAATACCCTACTACCCCTTTTAAATCACGAACTAACACAAGCTACAGAACTTATAGAATCAATCAAGCCTCTTATACCGCCTAACCGACAAACAAGATCCATAGACGCATTAGGAACAATTTGGAAATATATCGCAGGTACACCTGACCGCGAAGACTTTGAAATCGTAACCCAAAATATGAACTCTCTAAATAAAAATAATAACAAACAGACCGTTATTAACAGCAAACTTAACATTCAGATAAATAAGCTGATAACCATAACAAATACACTTACAAACCAAATAAAGAAAAGCAATAACATTGAAATTGAAGTTCTATTAAACCTACAAACCAAAATAAGATTAATCAAAGAAGAAATTATAAATATTAAATACGCTCTACAATATGCCAAACTAAATATACTAAACTCAATGTTACTAAACAAAGAAGAAATAAAAATAGCACTAGAAGATTTTAAAAATGATAACATACCATTTAGGACAATAGAAGAAGTTTTGGAATTATCTAAAATTGCAGTACTATACAATAATTTAAATCTACTTTACATTATTAAAATTCCAATTACAACAGCCACCATATATGAAAACATACTATTAAGACCTGTAAAAAGATCAAATAAAATTGTAAAACTACCATTTGACGAGATTATAAAATTCAAAAAATGAGACTTATGGAGTAAAAACAAAAAGTAATAACTATAACTCTATAAATGTATATGAAAAAAACTCATCAGTAGACATAGGTGAATCAACATGTATTCCAAAAATTATAAGCAGTCTAGACTCTTCGTGCGACTTTACAACAGCTTACCATGTACCGGAGATCGAGTTAATATCCCAAGGAATTGTTCTTTTAAACGACTTTTCGGATGCCATAACTATCAATGGCAAAAATAAAACACTGAATGGAACTTTCGTGATTAAATTCGACAACGAAACTATCCTAATAAAAAACACAAACTTTTCAAACATGAAACGCTACACTGGAACACAAAACCTGCGGTATATCAGCCAACACCATTAGAGAAACAAAATATAAAATTGTTATCATTATAATCTTTAGAACAACTGCATTTAAATAATACAGAACAAATCGCAATACTAAGAACTACGACAAATATAGTTGGAATTTCATCAACCTCAATAACACTGGTGGTTATAGCCATACTTATTGCCATGAAGTGTCTTCATAAAGAAAAAGTCATGATTGCAATTCAAGAAGTTGCTAAACCTAATCCTGAGTTTCATACCAATACTCCACTTTGGTTATCACCTCAAACTAGGGGGGAAGAGTTATATGAACATACGTAAGTCACATGAACATACACACAAACAAAGCATTAAAACACAAATGAACCTCTTCCAATTCAAATAACAACAACAACAAAGACAATAACAACAACAGCAACAACATCCAACAAAACACTACAAACCTAAATCAAGCCGGATATCATACAGACAGCTTATGCTGCATATTTGTATTTAACTGTATGTCAACTGCTTAAATTAGAGGAAAATATTTGTAACACTTTTGCTTAAACAACACAATGTAATTGATTATATTTTAATGTATGTTCAACTGTTTAAATTCTAAGAAACATTATACCACTTTGTTAACTTTAAGAATAAAAGCGTTTAATAAAAATCAGTATATTTTGAGCATTGAATAAAGCAAGTCTTTTATTGAAGTATAACTCGCGCATACAATTGGACCGATTAGATGTATTTCTCGAGGGACCGATGAGGGTTAAAAAACCCCGAAAATCGCGGTTTTCGAAAACCTGACTTTGAACAAAAATCACAAATTGATCACTCTACACTCATGGTGAAAATGGGTCAGATCGGTTCAGATTTATATATATCTCCCATACAAATTTCGAAACGTATTTTCACCGAATTTCTTCAAATGGAGCACGTTGCACCAAAGAGCGTAAATATACAAGAGGGGAAATCTCGCTCTTTGTCTGTTAACTTGTGAGAGGCCGAGCTATGCCTTGCTTTATTGAATTCGATGTCCTTAATACAATATTTAAATGCGCTTAAGAGCTAACATTAGTCATTCATACATTATTACTAACATACTTAAAGTATTTCTCTAGTACTATATATTCTAACGTTTATATGTTGTAGTTATACATACATGTCACTTATACTAAATCTATAATATATCAAAAAATTTCCCCCAAAATACGAATTACTAAAAAGGGAATTACTCATCTTTTTTTTATAAAACTTAAATTAACACTTAACACTATCACTTATAACTACTATTTACAATATAGGGTGAACCATTGTCTGTTCCAATTATTGGCATGTGTTGTATACGAGATCGTCCAAGTCAAAGCTACCTAACCTTCGATGGTAGAATAGGAGCTTACCATCTCTATACAAAATACCCTCCCTCTCCAGAGTCAAAAGACCGACAGGAGGTCGGTAGTTATCCTCTAGTAGTCTTAGCAGATTGGTATCTAGCTGAAGACTATCCATAACCAGTCCGTTATCCAAGGAGGCAGACCTATCTAGGAACCGAAGTGCCCCATTCATTAAAAAGACGTCAATCCGATCGAAACCGGCCGCGTTATAAATGGTTCTACAAGAATGTCTTCTTATAGTGGTGGCAGACACAGGCAAGATACCAGTATACGCCGTTCCCACCTCCTAAGTCTCTCCATCTGGGCGGATGAGATTCCAAACCAGACGGGGAAAGCATAGGCCAAGATAGGCCTTATGATCTGTTTATACAGGGTGGCTGATAAAAGCCGCTACCAAAAAAAATTGAATAACTTTTTTTTTATTTAATGAATCTGGTTAATTTTTTTTTATTTTGCAGATTGACTTTTACATTTAACAAAAATGGATAACTGGGACACTGAAACAAGAATTTGGATTGTTCGCCGCTATCACGCACTGGAGTCCGTAGTTTCGGTTCAAAGAGAGTATAGGCGCACGTTTGGCGGCAATCCTCCGAGCAGATGGACCATAATGAGACTTGTAAACAATTTTGCCGAGCATGAGACAGTCAACAGAAGACCTTACCATCGAAACCCATCAGTTCGAACGGAGGAAACAATCGCTGCTGTAGCTGCTGCCATACAAAACAATCCACGTGTTTCGACAAGAAGCTTATCTGCTCAAATGGGTATAAGCAGACAGTCATTACAGTCAATTATGCACAAAGATTTTGAGTTATTCCCATATAAAATTCAAATGGCCAACAAACTGAACGCTGCAGACTTGCCGATTCGCTTGGAATTTTGCCAGAAGATGCTTCAAATGGTGGAAGAGGATGGAAACATGTCTTTTCATGTCTGACGAGGCCCATTTCGATTTAAACGGCAACATAAACAAACAAAATTGTCGAATATGGAGTGCTTCCAACCCACAGATACTCCATGAGACGGAATTGCATCCACTTCGTGTCACAGTGTGGTGTGCAGTTTCATCACGCTGCATTGTCGGGCCCTACTTCTTCGCAGAAAACGGTCACACCGTTACGGTTACTGGAGACCGTTACTTGAGCATGTTGAGAGAGTTTTTCTATCCAGAATTACGCCGAATGAGAATTTCTTTCAACTCTGTGTGGTTTCAGCAAGCTCCTCACATAGCCCAACCTGTTATGACAGAATTGCGACGAAAATTTCCCAATAAGCTGATATCCAGAAACTCCACATTCCGTTGGCCACCCAGGTTGCCTGACCTTACTGCACCTGACTTTTTCTTGTGGGGTTATTGCAAACAGGAAGTCTACAAAGCAAAACCAACAAATTTGAATGAACTAAGGCAATCCATTCGAGAAACAATTGCGGCTATTCCTGTCTCAACTCTCCAAGCAGTAATGAACAACTTTTGGTAAGATGCCGCAAATGCATCAACGAGCAGGGGGGGCATTTAAATTCCATTATATTTAAAACTAATTAAGCTATATTTAATAAAATTGAATGAGCTTTAACATGAATAAAAGAAAAATGAATTCCATACACTGAAAAAAAAATTATTTGAGTTTCTTAATGTAGCAAAATTCATCAGCCACCCTGTAGATCAGCAGCCTAACATCGGTACTAAGACCCCTCCTGCGTCGTAAAGTCGCATGGTAGAGGTAAAAAATACGTTTCACCTTGGCCAATATGTGATACATATGCCTATAGAACTCAAAATTGGTTTGGAAAATGACCCCAAGGTACTTAATTGTGTCCGAGGTCGGGCTATTCCCTATCCGGATGTCAGGAACATAACTCCTGACATTTGGGTAAAGAAATCGCCGTTTCCCCTTAAAAATAATGCTGTCACATTTTGCTATGTTCAGCGTCAGTTTCCATCTGTCGAAATAAGTCGATAACTCTGAAAGATAGTCATTCAGTCTTGCGTTAGCGGTAGAAGCTACAGGCCCCGATGAGGCAATAAGTATGTCGTCAGCATAAATTAACAGCAAGTCACCCTGGGGTGGTTGCGGAATGTCACATAAAAGTATATTGTAGAGGACTGGTCCCAGAAGTGAGCCCTGTGGCACCCCTGCCACAACGTCTCTAATGTCCGAAAGTTGGTCCCCTACTTTAATCTTAAAGGTGCGGCCTCTGAGGAAGCTCGCAACAATCCTACAGGTGTTACCACCGAATCCTAGTGTCAGCATCTTGTACAAGATACCGCCGTGCCATGCAGTGTCAA
Source organism: Polietes domitor (assembly GCA_947397865.1). NCBI lineage: Eukaryota > Metazoa > Arthropoda > Insecta > Diptera > Muscidae > Polietes > Polietes domitor. The sequence goes on along the minus strand of OX377618.1, from coordinate 90,101,813 downwards.
AAGCCTTGGCAAAGTCAAGGCTGACAGCCATGGTAGCGTATTTCTTGTTCAATGACCTGGTAACGTAGTTCGTCAGCACTGAAAGTGCATGCGACGTCGAGTGTCCCTTCCGAAACCCGAACTGGCTGTCCGAGAGTATCCTCCGGTCCTCGATTGTCTCCCTAATCCTCGAGAGCACAAAGTGGTCGAAAAGTTTACCAAAAGCCGATAGAAGGGATATCGGTCGGTAGCTACCAGTCCGCTTGGGATCAGAACCGGGTTTTAAGATAGGAACCGTTAAAGATTCCTTCCAAGCCCCCGATCACTGACAAGAATGTCCAAACCACTAAGCCCGTCTTCTTCAAGACTATGTCCGGGACACCGTCCACACCAGCAGACCTACGGTTCGGTTTTCCCCTCAAGGTCTCACCTACGTCCTGTGGCGTCACAAATCCAAGATCCTGCCAGGTCCTCGCGTTGCCGCGAGTAGAACCGTCAGCAGTCACTACGTCGCCAAACTGTACGATGGGACTAACGTTATCCAAAACCGAAGTATCCCCATCAACAATATTGTCGAAAGGAACACTGTTCCGGTCTTGATTAGGTCCTCCTCCCTGAACACTGTCTGCCAAGAGATTTGCCTTGCCGTAGTCGTCCGGAACTAACACACCGTCCGTGTCTAATAGATCCGAAATAGGCTCTCTGGTGTTTATACCAGAGGCCGCTTTCACCCGTCGGAATGTTCGATTGTCAACTCGTATAGATAGATAACGAGTCCAATGAACTTTCTAAAACTCAGAGATAGCACCCTGGATAATTCTATCCAAGTTGCGTATCTGAGCCTTGAGAATGCCGTGCCGACCAGGGTCTTCTGATCTATGCCAAGTCCGTCAAGTTTCTTAATTCTAACGCAAGTATTTTCTATGTTCCCGAGGTTTAAAATAACCCTCAGAACATATACCCTCTTTAACTATGATCGCGGTACCTCCACCACGATTTTGACTATTCTGACTATTTGTCCTATTCTGTCTGTACATTGTATAGACCTTAAAATTCAGTCGGTGAAAAGGGGAAAGTTTGTGTTCTGCGAGAAGAACAATGTCCGGTCTATGCCTTTTTAGAAATAAATCTAAGTAATGTCTCCTATGTAAAGAAATAAGAGAATTTACATTAACAAAAATGCATTTAATATTATTAAACATTAAATACAATAGATTGTGCTATTGCTAGCAATGCCCTAGCCTTTTCTTCCCTAGATTGCAGAGCATGGTATTCACCAGCATGCTTCTGCATTTTACCTATAATGGATAAGAGGTCCACGCCGAAGTAATCCTTGCTGTCGTTGCTAAAGACGTCAAGGGTGCTTAAATTGCCCTGTCGAGGCCCAGCAGCAACCGAAGTCCGCCCCGCTGCAGCAGCGTAGGAAACCCCACTTCGAATAGTGCTGGGACACTGTGCTGGTTGTACACCAGTCACTACACCGGTAGTCGGTGCCTTGTTTATAGTCTTAGCGGCTGAGATGTTCTCCTTCCTCTTGGCGAGGAAAGATTTACGCTTTGGACAGTCCTTTGAACTGGCAGCATGTCCATCAGCGTTGCAGTTTACACATTTAAGTGTAAACCGCGAAGTCCTGGAGATGGCACCGGTAGCGGGGTCGGTTGTTAAAACCAACTCACCAGGCGCGGTCTTCGCAGGAATGGCACATTTCCCGGGGCCATGTGCTCCACCGCACTTGACGCACCGGTAAGGCATGCCACAATTGGCAGCTACGTGCCCGAAACGTTGGCAGTTGAAGCAGTGCGTAATGCCCTTCTTCTTATCCCTATCGATCCTGACTTTACAAGATAGAATGAACTCTATCTTGTAGAAGGCCCCTATGTCCGAGGCTTTAGACAAATGGACAAGCCACTTGCCCCATCCCAATTTAACAATCTTGAGGATCTCAAGATTTAAATTGGTGGCAGCCAAGTACGAGCGAAGGTCTTCTTCGTTGTATGTGTCCGAAAGCCCGTTAATCACCGTAGCGTACGGCTTTAGGTCCTTCGGCGTAAACGTGTAAAAGCTTCGTTTCTGCTCTATGAGCATACCGCGAACCTTTTGAAGGTCTTCTAGACTAAACATACTGATGTTCGTCATATTTTTGTTTATTAGTTTACAGGAAAAATTCCTCTGTCCTAATGCCTTAGTCATGTCCGTCGTTAGAGTCTTGACGTTCATTTCGTATACTGGGACAGACTTAACGCGGTTTTTCTTGGTTTTGTGGTGTGCTGGTTTGGATGCAGCTTTCTTTTCGTTGTTTGTGTTTTTCCCACTGTTTTATTAGGGGACACTTTATTACCCTTAATCCACAATTCACTTAGGGAAAAACCCTTTCACTTTTATTGCACTACACTTTATAAACACACTGTTAGCAGGTATATACATTTTCCGCGGTTGAAAAACACGTCCGTCTCCGGCGAGCGATAAACACGAACTCCTTGTTTTCAGTCCGAGCTATGCCACCGAACAGCAATAATATTTGCTTCTGTAAAGCACAATTGTTTGTCGTTATTTTACTGTTTTTATAAGTTTTTGCTAAGAAATTAAAATATATTTCAAACATTTAGCAATCAAACACATATACACAATTCATTTTCGTGTATATTTGTGTGTGTACGCATTATTTTCATATTTTAATATTTTGCTGTAAAAAGCTAACATGGCTTTAACAGCCACATTCGCTGCTATTGCCCAACGGTGCGCCGGTTATAACAGACAAATAGTAAAATTTCTTGTCTTCATTCCATGTTTGGATATAGCCCTGATACAAATATTCTTCTCGATTTGACAAATTGGATCAGCTCATATTAGCCCATGATTAGGAAACATACAAAAATCCTTCCCGGTTTAACTTTTTTGCCGAATTGAATTGTATTCGGATAGAATGTGGAGTGTATAATATAGTAAAAGGGAATGTTACTTATATTAAGAGATAATATTACTTATATTAAGAGAGAAGGTTAACGAATGAAGAGGTAAGTGTCACATGGTCTATTAAAGAAACTATATTCATCAACACTTCCCTATTTTACAACAACAACAGCTCTGAATTTATACGATCAAACGTCGATGACAGAGTTGGGATGTATGAATTATCAATTACAAAACACTGCTTCAAAGATTTTGTTTATGTGCTTTGTTTTACAATTTACTTTAACCGATTGACAATGAAATTAGATAAAGTTCCGTTAATCTCAACCGATCAGGGATATTGAAATCATAATGAAAAGCAAGTCAATGTTTAATATTATGTTGAATATCAAAATGTCGAAGATCAAATTTTGATACCAAGTGTACACGTGCAAAATGTTTCGTACAATGTTCATTCTAATCATTGATACTCCCAGCATGAGTATACCAACCGGAGTAATGCTGAACTGCATGTAGGTGAATGTGGAAGGAATTTGAGTCAGAAAGCTGGATTCCCATCCACGTAAACTCCAAATTATGTACAGTCAATGAAACAGGTCATTAAGTTTGAATTAAAAAAATCACACGAGTATTGAAAACCACATATGTATTTGCTTTATTTAGGATTAAACACTATTTATGTAAAAATAACGGAAATCCTATGTTGAAGTGCGAATTGAGTTTCGTGAAGAACGTTTGGAGGGGGTAGATCTTTAATTGCGGAAATGTTGGTCGGATCGGACGTAATAACTCCGTTCCCTATCAGATATCCCAGATAAAAAACTTCCGTTATACAAAATTTGCATTTAGAAATATTAACAGTCAAACCTGCCATTCTCAATATGAGTGCTACTTCAGCCAGAAGAATCAAGTGTCCCTGGAAACTTTGTGAAATTAAGAATAGGTCATCCTAACATATAAATGTCCATGAGCCGACTCATGGTCGGGGGAGCATTAGTCAAACTAAATGGCATCCCGTGAACTAGGCGCTAAACCAATTAGCCAAAACGCATGTTTGAGATAAAAGGAGGAGATAAATTCGGCTTTCGGCAATCACGATAAAATATTGTTTATCTTGGTTGGAGATAAGCATCCATCACCGTCACATCATTCAGCCTCCTTGAAAACAAACATAACCTTGACTTTCCATTCTTCCTCACTAGAGTCACCGGACTTCTCCAAGGGCAATTCGGTGGGACAACTTATATCACTCCCATTCGCAGCATGTTATCCATCCCTTCATTTATAAGATTTTCTATAGCAGGCGAAAGTGAAAAATATCTTTCTGTATTGGCCTTGTACCTGCTTCTACTTCACGGTAAAAAGATGGGAATAGATTTATTACAATTTCTAATTGTGTTCAAATAATGAAAATTATCCGTTTGTTCAAGAAACCCCTTAGTCAATTCTGTGTTATCAAGTGGCAAGAGATCAAATGATTTCACAAAATCAATCCCCAAGTGCAGATAATTTTTCAGATACAGATTTATAGTATTCTTCATATTACGAAATTCAATGCCAGTATATACATGACCCACTACTCCATATTTCGACCCACCTGCAGTTGTAACAAATTCATTACAGTGTTTATATGGCATATTCGTCTTTTATTGATGCTCCTGTGTCTACAAGTCCTGATAATGTGGTCCCAAATATATTTACTATTATGTAAGGTCTAATATCGGTTTTAGCTTTCTCAATAGAATCCGAAGACAACTTAATATGCTTCCTGCTCGAAATTACCTTTTTCCAAAATATGCGCTGTCTTGAAGTACTACATTTCGAAGGTTTTGACTCTTTAAGGCCTATAGAGAACGCGTCGCAAAAGATTCGTTTTCTTATATCCTGGTATCTTAAAAGTCTTTCTCGATAGATATATATATTAATGTCTTATTGTTGGAAGAATATTATCGAAATTATCGGTTAGATAATAGGTTTGTGTGCTAATTGATTCTGAGTTCCTTATTTCTTTGAGCGGAAACCGATCACATACGCGTTTCCCTGGTTCTGACAGTTTTAACAATTCGGTTTGTACACATTTTCTAACGCACATCAATAGCAGAAAGTCGAGCGTTACTCTAAGCAATCAGTAACCGATGACCAGCACGTTACATCTATAACATTTTGGGCGACTATATGATACACTCCACTTTCTATCCGAATACAATTCAACTCGGTGAAAAGGCGAAAACGGGAAGAATTTTTGTATGTTTCCTAATCATAGGCTAATATGACCTGGTCCAATTTGTCAAATCGAAAAGAATATTTGTATCGGGGCTATATGGAATAAAGAGACTAACTTTAAAAATAAGATCTTCCAGTTCAAATATAACGTGTTATACTCAGTTCGAAGAAATTCGGTGAAACTTCGTGGTTTCTGGGAGCGATATTTGTATTGCAGCTTTATGTAAATCTGAACCGATCTGACCCATTTTCACTATGGATGTTTCTAGTTGAAAAATAAGATATTTTTAAAGATTTGAAGAAGATCTGTTAAAATATGTGGTTTATAGAGTGGAAAAAGTGAAATCGGGAATGAAATTTGTGTGGGAGCTATATAAATCTGAACCGATCTAACACATTTTTACCGCAGGTGTTTCTAGTTCAAATATAAGATGTTTTGCCAATTTTGAAGAAAATCTGTTAAAATATGTGGTATCTAGAGTGAAAAGAGTCAAATCTGGAGTGAAATTCGTATGGGGGCTATATCTAAATCTGAACCGATTTTCTTCAAATTAAACAGCGTTCGTCCTTATCCCGAAAAACTTCATTGTGCAAAGTTTCATTTGGTTATGTCTACAATTGCGACCTGTATCGTGATTACAAGAATATATGGACGGACAGACAGACATTGCTAAATCGATTCAAAAAGTGATTCTAAGTCGATCGGTATAATTAACAATGGGTCTATCTCCCTTCCTTTTGGATGTTACAAACAAATGCACAAATACATAATACTCTTGTGGAGTGTATAATGAACTGATGTTCGTTGGTAATCGCATCACGTAAGAACGGAGATTTGGCTGATTTTGGTTACAAACTGTTCGAAGTTGTCCGAACTAGGTTTTAAGATAAAAAAAACTTTTGTATAGTTACCCGCGAAGTTGGAAAATTGGTAAAAAAACTGAAATTGCTTCTTCTTTAGGATTTTAGAGTGAACACAAGACTATATGTCATTATTCAGACAATGAATATGCGAAATTATTTGTGTTTTGACTCAGCGAAGTTTTCAGTTTTGTTCTTTTTTCCTTTCATCTTTCCGTCCCACTACATATGGAAAATAGTAAAACAACTGTGTCGCTTGAAGCCTGTCGAAAAGTACTCAGGTTTTGATGAATGTGTATGTTTACGAAACTCCAACGAGAAATATTTCAAATGTCTGATATGGTCATAGTTATGATAGGTTCGGAGTATGACGCATAATAAGTCTTTGGTGGTTGTGCAATGATTACGTTCGAATGTTATTTTCGCTTTATTTAACACAGCCGACGAACTAAAGTATATTTTGTGAAAACACGCTAAGACACTGAAATTAGGTCCGATTTGCAGAAAGACCACTCTGGAGTATTATTTTCCAAATAATTGTTGAGGCATTTAGAGTTTAGTCAATTCACCGATTGTTAATAGATTCATTACCAAACTTAATTCAAAATGTAACTTAAACATGTACGGATGCCATCATTCGCTTTTACTGCAGATGTTTCGATGTGAAATATAACTCTATGACTAAAATTGGTTCAAAAATAAAATTTCTATAGAGAGAAAGTCAAGCCGGGAATGACAAATGACATGCATTATGTGAATTTTAATACCTTGAAAGATATTAAAAAATAAAGGCTCATACAAATATAAAGATGTAAAATCCTTCAGCTCCTTACGCTATACGATACGATACGTTTGGGCAACCTTTTCTATCCAATAAAGTTATCGTTGTGATGTCCAGTTTTTCAGCAGACATCACCATTGACGACGTGTGCTTTCAGAATTAATTATAAGATGATCTCTGCACAAAAATCGTCAGGCGTCATTTTCACCAATTCTCCATAAAAAGACTTCTGGCAACACACAATCATTAGTTCAAATCTGGTCATTTTGCAATGACACATACATCTTTGATCACATAGATTTCGATTTTGACAACGACTCTCTCACAGAGTTAAATTACACTTGCACTTCCTTCATCGGGAATTGCAGCTAAGTTGTTGAAGGAGAGGTCGAGCAGTTCATTTAGCATCCAATTTGCCAATGAATATGAAAATTAACGAAGTTCCAATGTGCACCCTTTCGAAGAAATTTGCGAAGACTAAGGTTCTGCAGCAGTGAAAATTCATCTTTAGAATGAATGTACGATTGCTCACGAAAAGTCGTCGAAGGCATTAGATCGAGCGTTGTAAAAATCAAAGCCGGTTAGGTGATGCAATGATTTTTTGGTGATTTTTACCAAACACTGACACTCCATCCGGTAAACTAAAGACTTTCTTGAAGTTGTCTTATTTGTGGAAACACGTCACGACATTCACATTAAGTACGTTCAAGCGAAATAAGTTGCAGATCGAACAATCTGCAACTTGTAGGAAACAATTGCAGGAAATTGTCAATGGAAAATCACTGTTGACGTTTTTGCATTATATTCCCCATAGATTTTTCACTGCATTAAAACGAACTCATCCGAAACGTTGTTCAAGATCCAGGTGAGCGAACGTGCAAACATTTCTAGCAGTATACTGAATTCGTCGCGCAATAAATTTTTTTTAAACATTTGAAATAGCTTACCAAAATTTCAGACTAAAATTACAATTTAAGTTTTTAAAATATCGACAGGAAAGTTATCAATAGCCAGTGCCGTAATTACATACAAGAATTTTCCCACGGGTAAATTATAAGAATTACCATCAAACCCAAAGTCCAACTATTTATCAAATTGGCAACATTACCACTGTTCTTCAAGGTAATTGCTGAAATAAAGTTATCTGGTCTAGTTTGTCGTACATTAAAATTAGAATTCCGAATTGGGTAAGTTTAAATCGAAATTTCGAACATTGTTGAATGAGGATTGAAAAGTATTATGAGGTGGGAACATGTCCTATGAAAATTTAGGCTCGACATTTTCGTTTATATCTGGAAAAGTAGATCCACTTCGCCTCTTCATATCCAATTGTTCCGCTTTCTTAGTTAATTTTTCCATAATATTGTAAATTTTTGCAAACTAATTTCCATGCTAGAATCCGCTAGTGTATGATCTTAACCACTGCGTCCGGTGTTGGCAGCAGCCGAGTTTTCGGCTTCTACCATTCAAATCTTCAGCTAATCTACTTCCGGAACGTGTATGTACTGTCCTCCCAGGCTGTGAGGGCTTTTTCTTATGTATTGCACCTTGTGACAACAATGTAAACTGAGTAAATATAGTATTGTTTACAGAAGTCCTACAGACGGGACAGAAAGAATCTTTATCTATGTATGCTATTAAACAACTTTGATGAAATGAATGATGACACTTTGTCACCACTAGAGTCTGAGAATTTTCCAAAGGTTTCGAACCAATTGCACACACAGAACTGGATATCGGGTTCATGATTTATCTATTCTTTATTTTATTTTTGACAATATAATTATTTTTTAAAGTAGCGTATACTATCTATAAAACCGGTTTTGATGATCCAAATGAGATCGGAAATTAACTTCATTTATGGACAAGTCTGATTTGTATCTTAATATAAAATCTCACAAAGATGAATGAAACTAAGGAGGAATGAGCCGGACAGTAGCAAATGTTAAAGGTTTTATTGTAATTTACATATTTTTCGTACTATCGACTGTCCCACGTTGGGCGCCATCTGTAATGGTAGATTCGATCAGAGTCGTTGAGTTTTCGAAAGAGTTTGACGTAGTAAGTAGAGTAGGAAAGGCTACGACTCGCCGGATGGGGGTGGTTCTTGATCTCTCTTCTTTACACTTGGCTACCACAACAAAAAATGAACGTGCTTTGTCTGAAGAGAATTAAATAAAACGGAGGGACTAAATCGAAAGATATTGGTAAACTGAAACTAATCTTTGAATTGTCTATCACTATACTATCAACATAAGTAGATCATTAGATGTTCACTGATCCACAGCCCACACCAACCATTATTCTTTATGAAGTCCAGACCATTATAAGACCCCTTTTAATAGACTACATATGTTTGGCTCTTTTACTCCTAAACAAGACTATTCCATGATTCCATATATATACAAGATAATTTCAACTTAAGTTTATGGAATTAGCAAAAAATTAGCGCGGGGTTCTGCTTCCTTATGTATACGGGCATTTTTTGTTTTGTATATTTTTACTTCTGTAAATTAGTTTAAATTAATACTTATTTATTTAAATTAATACGCTACATTTTTAAAATATAAAAACTTCATGAACATTTAAGTCATGTTTTCAGTGTTTCTTTAAAGAAAATGAAACATTTATTAGAGAGTTAATTAATTGTGTTAATTATTTGTAAGAATATTATTTGTAAAAATGTATTTTGTATCTATTAGTTAAGTTAGTCAGTATTTCATTGGAGTGCTTCGGGGTACACGATATTTACAGTTTTTCCATCTTGTTCAAGTACATATAAGTTTTTAGGCTGTCCCACTCGTGAGCAAGCAACATATAACTGTCAATGTGAAAAGCATGGGTTTTCCAGATTCAATCCACAAACTTCAAGTGATTGTCCCTGTGCTTTATAGTCTTCGAAAATGCTAGGCGAATCGGAAACTGTAGTCGTTGGAAATCGAATGGTATGTTATGGAATGATGGGAATCATTGATCTTCTCCTTTTGATTTCCCTTTTAAAATCGTCGCTTCAATGGCGTTGGGCATTAGTCTCTTAACAGCAATTCTAGTACAATTACACGAATCGAGGAGGATTAACATCCCTTAAGGAAATTATAGGTGTGCCAATTTTAAGAGATAACATGTGCGGTGGAATTCCTGGAAGTTCCAAAGAATTTCGAAATTCAATTGGATACTTCATCCGCATTCATGATATTGCCTATCGATTTGTAATGTGTTCAATCGCCTGCAATTTGTTACATTACATTACATCCAGTAGATGTATAGATGTATAGTCATCGTGATGCAGATGTACACGCCTATTGGTGGTCAGATTAATTTTTTGTGCACATCGCCAGAGATGCGGGTGTTGACTTTAGAATTATTGGAAGGGTCTGTCGGAAGTCTCCAGCTAGTAAAATAAGAGTTCCACCGAATGGTTGTGTATTTGATCTTAAATCTTGAAGTGTCCGATTAAGCGCTTCTAGGGATTTCTCATGTGCCATGGTGCATTCATCCCTTACAATCAGCTTGCATGTTTTAAGCTCTTTCGCCATGCCTGAACTTTTGCCAATATTACAGGTTGCAGAATCGTCAAATTGCATATTGAATGGTAATTACAACCAATAATGTAGTAGTTATTATAGTACATTAAACTATATATATATGA